>SDEE01000525.1:0-35090 GCA_004126415.1 Candolleomyces aberdarensis | reverse complement strand
GTCATCGTGAATTCTGAACCCCCCGGCAGAGGTGTAAAGCTCCCTATCGACGCTGGTGACAGCGATCCCAAAGCCAGGAACCTTCTTCTCGGCTTGGAATTGAGTCTGTAGATGTACATTCATAGTCAGTCGAGAGGTGGACGCATCTTGGAAGTGGCAGGGAACTTACGACGAGGTCGTCGAGGGCCTTCTGCCCAGCAGCAGATAATTTTACCATCGCGAAAGACTTACGTGTGCTACGGTTGAGGGGTGGGGTGGTGGACGATTAGGGGGAGCTTGGTGAAGCTGCGACCCGGTAGCCTGTGGTCTTTTATACTCGAGATAGGTAATTGGAAAGCCTAGGAGTCCATCCCAATCAAGAAGGCCAAGGGTCGCCCCTGAGAATGGGGAGGTCAGCAGGTGCCCGTGGAACGCGACGGCAAGTGAGGGTATTGCGAATAGAGATCATGAGGTCTTATCCCATGTTCATTACTCGGTGCCAACGCGAAGAGAAAACGACGCCCATAACATATGGTGAATAGATATGGCTTCTGTTCGTAATTTCGTGCTGCGCCTCCTGGACCAGAGAAGGTATGAATTGTTCGAGTGCGCGGCGAGACCTGAAACACATCATCGAGTTGGGACGTTAGTACGTTAATGCATCAATGCATCAAAAAGTGTACATACTAGGATAAGAAATACATAACTATGATCAGATAAAGACAGGCAGGTTGGGGCAATACAGGGCAGACATTACTCGATCGAGCGCCCGACTTCATGCACGACTGGGCACCGAACGGTGCTTAGTTTTCTTCCTCTTCAGACGGTTTCCATTGCTTGTCGATTACTAAGCACAAACTGTCAGGACCCACAATTTGGCACGGAGATCTGCCACGGTTGGAAGGAGGTCAGGCGAACGATCGGGCATACGAACGTCACCTTTTTAGGCCGAGAGCCCATAAAACTACTCAGTAGCTAGCTTAGCTGTCCAGTCCACCAGCATTCTACATTTAGAGTGACTGAGAGGACGGGACGGCCTTGATATTTCAGTTGATCGCGATGTATCAACTTGGCAATTGCATGGAACTAGGTTGACGAGGTCGATATATCAACTTTCGGCAATACCCGCCACGCGGCAACTTGGTTTGCATGAATACTGAGCGCTCACAACATTGATCTATCAATCATCTCACCCCATAATTAACGCTCAATGTTCTATTCCAAGAATAGAACTTTGATGTCAAAGTTCTAAGCGGACCGTTTCTGCTGGTCCTCGCAGGTGCTGGTGAAAATGCCCAGCAGCCACATGTCAAACCTAATGGGACACACTATACATATTGCAAAGAAGAAAAATGGCGCCAGGGAAGGCACTCGTGAGAGCACATATCAGGCACTGGGTCATCTGTAAGCCTGTTAATACAAATAATCTCGATCTCTTGCTATCAACACAAGTAGTTGATATCTCAGAACTACCGGTACGACTGGGCCGTGTCCATTTGCCTCCTGTGAGCAAGGGCTTTGTTTTCGGCACGGTTAATCATCCTCCAAGTTAGCGTAGATGATCCCTTCCACTTTCTCAAACATTTCCACTACGCCTCTGTCAAAGGTTGGGATGATTTGGGATCCTGCCACAATTGCGATACCTGTGGTGGGATCGATAACGTACAGAGTACCGGCCCATCCGAACCCTGCGTGTATAGGTTGTGCCAGAGTAAGTTGACTACGTTAGTTACTCGATGAAAAGTATCCGTAGACGTACAGAAAGCGGAATTTGCCTTCCTCTTTCCTGGCAGATCGCTAGTTGTCAAGGCAAGCCCAGTACTCCAATTCACGCCAGCACGAGCAACGTTGGGATCCCACCTTGGGATAACCGCAGCGAGCGCTGCAGCGCCGGCCTCGGTGAGTTGAGGTTTGAACAGGGTTTTGACGGTCTCTTGCTTAAGGATGGGATGTGGGACGTCCTTTCCGGCTGCATAGCAAAAACAGATCTTAGAGAACGAGAAAGGAGGGCTTAGAAACGAACCTTCAATCCTCAAGAGATGGCGGAGGAGAGTTGCGTAGTCGGGGAAGGTGGAATAACCGCCGATGCCGCCGAGATCGAGCAGGACTGAGAGGAGATGGAGGTATTCAATACAACAAGAAGTTGGAGAAGGAGACGATATGCCTTAGCCAATAACAACGAACCTTCTTTGGGATACCTCTGAATCAATTGGATCTGGTCTTCAAAACGAGAGATGCTTCCATCCTCGTTGCGGAAACTAAGCTCGACGAGCTTTGCGATGAGCTCTGGAGTCAGCCTGAACGTGGTCTTGATGCCGATAGGCTCGAAGATGTATTGTTCGCTGGAAGGACGGAGATAGTCAGAGGTATCTCCATTTTTTGGGATTCACAGACAAACCAAAAGTCCGCTAGCGACTGCCCAGCGACTCTCGCAATGATGATACCAAGAATGTCGGAGCTGTATCCATAGGAGACTGCAGGTAGCATCGTAATCAGCAAATATAACAACAAAGAAATTGGGAGGATGACTGACAAGAGGTCCCAGGGTCAGCGGCCAGGGGAATGCCAGAATACCCTTCCTGAGGTTCAATTAATCACCGTGTTCTCTAATGCATGAAGGGACTGCACACCTTGATATGCTCCAAGAACTCGTCTTGGGCTTGTTCCCTCCCACCAGTTTGCTCAAAGGTGTATCCTTTTCCAAGGGAATAAACCGGCTCGCGTTGCTTGGCAAAGTAAGTCGATCCACTGCTATGAGAGAGGAGGTGCAAGATTGTAGGAACACCTTGTGCGGGTCTGGGCTTAGGTGTGGGGGTGGCCACCAAGCCTTCTAGGACAACTGGATCCTTGAACTGGGGCAGGTATTTGGTGACAGGATCGTCGAAGTTGAGCTTGCCCTGCTCGATGAGTACGAGACACGCTAGCTAGAGATCGAAAAAGGATCAATCAAAAGTGCAATGTCTGCGCAAGGGTGGGTTTTTCGGAGGTACGTACCGCGGTGATCAACTTGGCCA
Organism: Candolleomyces aberdarensis; assembly: GCA_004126415.1. NCBI lineage: Eukaryota > Fungi > Basidiomycota > Agaricomycetes > Agaricales > Psathyrellaceae > Candolleomyces > Candolleomyces aberdarensis. Next base: position 32,097 of record SDEE01000525.1, on the reverse strand, counting down.
TGCTGCAGATCCAGTATAAGCTGTCTGGAGTGACAGGACCGCTCGTTGGGTCATCGTGAACTCTGAAGCCCCCGGCAGAGGCGTAAAGCTCCCTGTCGACGCTGGTAACGACGATCCCAAAACCCGGAAGTTTCTTCTCGGCTTGGAATTGAGCCTGTAGAGGTACATTCATAGTCAATTGAGAGGTGGACACATCTCGGACGTAACAGAGAGCTCACGATGAGGTCGTCGAGGGCCTTCTTCCCAGCAGCAGAAATTTTTACCATCACGAAAGCTCTATGTGTTAGGGTTGAGGGGTGGATGATAAGGGGGAGATCTGTGCCATAACATATGGTGGATATATATGGCTTAAATTCGTGCTGCGCCTCTTCAACCAGAGAAGGTAAGAATTGCCCAAGTGGGGCGGCAAGAGCTGATACACATCAACTTAGGGCGTTAATGCATCAAGAAAGTGTACATACTAGGATAGGAATCGGTGCATATTGTGACAATGAATAGATAAAAAGGGAGATGGGGCAATATCATGACAGGGCCAGGGATTACTCGATCGAGCGGCCGTCTTCATGCACAACGGTGTGTTTAGTTTTCTTCCTATTCCGGCCAAGTCCGCACCTCTTCTCTAATACTAAACATGAATTGTCATGATCAAGAATAACGGATGTACACAATTTACCATTACATTTTCGTTTATTGGCACGGAGATCGACCGCGGTCGCGGTCGGAAGGGGGTCGAGCAAACCATCGGCCATTGCTATTTGCCTCCCGGGCCTGTCGACAATATTAACGACGCTATTTTCAATACGATTAATCGTCCTCCAAGTTGGCATAGACGATCGCCTCCACTTTATCAAACAATTCAACTGCGCCTTTGTCAAAGGTAGGGACGATTTGAGATCCTGCCACAATCGCGACGCCCGTGGTGGGGTCGATAACGTACAGAGTGCCGGCCCATCCGCCCCCTAGGTGTATTGTGCCAGAGTAAGTCGACCATGTTAGTCACTCGATAGAAATGATCAGGAGACGTACAGAAACCGGAATTTGCCTTCCTCTTTCCTGGTACATCGTTGGTTGTCAATGCCAGCCCAGTGCTCCAGTTTACGCTACCAGCGGTAATCCACGTTGAGACAATCGCAGCGAGCGCCGCGGCGCCAGCCTCGGTGAGTTGAGGTTTAAACAAGGTYTTGACGGTCTCTTGTTTGAGGATTGGGTGCGGGACGTCCTTTCCGGCTGCATATCGAAATGCGAGGTTAGAGAGAGAGCGAGAAACGGGAGCTTAGATACGAACCTTCAATCCTCAAGAGATGGCGGAGGAGAGCTGCGTAGTCGGGGAGGGTGGAGTAACCGCCGATACCGCCTAGGGCAAGGAGGACTAAAAGGAGATGGAGGTTTTTAATGCATTGATAAGCTAGAGAAATATGTGTCTTAGTGGATGCCAAACGAACCTTCTTTGGGATACCTTTGGATCAAGGGGACCCGGTCCTCGAAACGAGAGATGCTTCCATCTTCGTTGCGGAAATTAAGCTCGACGAGCTTTGCAATGAGCTCTGGAGTCAGCCTGAACGTTGCCTTGATGCCAATAGGTTTGAAGATGTATTGTTCACTGGAAGATGGAGATAGTCAGAGGTACGTCCAGTTGTTGGGATTCAGAGACAGACCAGACGTCCGCGAGCGACTGCCCAGTGACCTTCTCGATGATGATTCCAAGAATATCGGAGCTGAATCCATAGGAAACTGGAGATAAGTAAGTGACATTGTAATCAGAAAAATATATCAGTGAAAGGAATCGAGAGCAAGACTGACAAGAAGTCCCAGGGTCAGCGGCCAAGGGAACGCCAGAGTATCCTTCCTAAAGTCTAATCAATCACGGTATCCTGTAATCCACGAAGAGACCCCGTACCTTGATACATTCCAAGAACTCCTCTTGAGCCTGTTCCCTTCCACCAGTCTGCTCAAACGTATACCCTTTTTGAAGCGCGTAAATCGGCTCTGGTAGCTTGGCAAAGTAGGTCGATCCACTGCTATGAGCGAGGAGGTGCAAGATTGTAGGAACACCTTGTGCGGGTCTGGGAGTGGGTGTTGGGGTAGTGAATAGGCCCTCTAGGACGACTAGGTCCTTGAGTTGGGGGAGGTATTTAGTGACGGGATCATCGAAGTTGAGCTTGCCCTGCTCGATGAGTACGAGACCTGCCAGCTGAAGATCGAGAGAGATCAATATAAATCCAAGGTCTGCGCAAAGGCGAGTGTTTCGAAAGTACGTACCGCGGTAATCAATTTAGTCATGCTGCAGATCCAGAATAAGCTGTCTGGAGTGACAGCACCGCTCGTTGGATCATCGTGAATTCTGAACCCCCCCGCAGAGGCATAGAGCTCCCTATCGACGCTGGTAACGGCGATCCCAAAGCCCGGAAGTTTCTTCTCCGCCTGGAATTGAGTCTGTAGAGGTACGTGACAGTCAGTCAAAAAGTGGACACATCTTGGAAATGGCAAGGAACTCACGACGAGGTCGTCGAGGGCCTTCTTCCCAGTAGCAGATAATTTCACCATGACGGAGAGATCTGTGTATTTTGGCTGAGGGGTGGGTGGTGGATGATTCGGGGAGATCAATGAAGCTACGACCCGGTAGCCTGTGGCCTTTTATATATTTGAGATAGTTAATTGAAAAGGCTACCGTGACGAGGAAGCCATCACGATCAAAAGGCCAAGGGTCGTCCCTGAGGTCGGGAAGGTCAGCAGGTGCCTTGAAACGCGAAGATGTTGCAAATAGATCATGAGACTCTCAAGAATCATAAGCAGCACCCTCGGGTCCGGGAGATTCCTACATCCATGACTCAAAACAAAGGCGAAGGCCGAGTGATAACCATAACATATGGTAGACATGTACGGCTTCTGTTCGTAATTCCGTGCTGCGCCCTGGACCAGAAAAGATATCAACTGCCCGAGTGAGTGGCGAGAGCTGAGTTAGAACGTTGATGCATCAAGAAGTGTGTATACTAAGATAAGAAATGGTGCATACTGTACATGATCATGAACAGGGAGATGGGGCAATATCATAGCAGGGGCAGGGATTGCTCGATTGAGCGGCCGTCTTCATGCGCGACCGAACGGTGTATTTAGTTTTCTTTTTATTCCAGCCAAGTTTTCTCCAATACTAAATACGAATTGTCAGGAGGAGCGGATGGATACAATTCACCGTCACATTTCCGTTTATTGGCACGGAGATCGGCCGTGGTTGGAAGGAGGTCAGGCAAACCATCGGCCATTGCTATTTGCGTCCTGTGGGCAATGACGCTATTTTCAATACGATTAATCGTCCTCCAAGTTGGCGTAGACGATCGCCTCCACCGTATCAAACAATTCAACTGCGCCTTTGTCCACAGTAGGGACGATTTGGGATCCTGCCACAATTGCGATGCCTGTGGTGGGGTCGATAACGTACAGGGTACCGGCCCATCCGCCCCCTACGCGTATGTGGCCAGAGTAAGCCGACCATGTTAGTCACTCGATGACAAAAGATCAGGAGACTCACAGAAAGCGGAATTTGCCTTTCTCTTTCCTGGTAGATCGCTGGTTGTCAAAGCAAACCCAGTGCTCCAATTCACGCCATTACGAGCGGCGGTGGGATCCCACATCGAGACAACCGCAGCGAGCGCGATGGTGCCGGCCTCGGTGAGTTGAGGTTTGAACAAGGTTTTGACGGTTTCTTGTTTGAGGATGGGGTGGGGGACGTCCTTTCCGGCTGCATGGGTGACATGTGAGGTTAGAGAGGGAGCGAGAAATGGGAGCTTGGAGACGAACCTTCAATCCTCAAGAGATGGCGTAGGAGAGCTGCGTAGTCGGGGAGGGTGGAATAACCGCCAATACCGCCGAGATCGAGGAAAACTAAGAGAAGATGGAGGTGGTCAATACAACGAGAGGTTGGTGAAGGAGATGTCAAACGGACCTTCTTTGGGATACCTTTGAATCAAGGGAAACCGGTCCTCGAAATGAGAAATGCTTCCATCTTCGTTGCGGAAATTAAGCTCGATGAGCCTCGCTCTGAGCTCTGGAGTCAGCCTGAACGTTGTCTCGATGCCGATAGGTTTGAAAATGTATTGTTCGCTGGAAGGACAGATAATCAGAGGTATGTTCACTTGTTGCTATCCAGAGACAGACCAAAAGTCCGCAAGCGACTGCCCAGTGACCTTCGCAATGATAATACCAAGAATGTCGGAGCTATATCCATAGGAGACTGGAAGCAACATCGTAATCAGTAAATATAACGACGAAGAAATTGGGAGGAAGACTGACAAGAAGTCCCAGGGTCAGCGGCCAGGGGAATGCCAGAATATCCTTCCTAAAATCTAATCAATTATGGTGTCTTGTAACGCATGAAGAGACCCCATACCTTGATATGCTCCAAGAACTCCTCTTGGGCTTGTTCTCTTCCACCAGTTTGTTCAAACGTATATCCTTTGCCGAGCGCATAAACCAACTCCGGCATCTTGGCAAAGTAGGTCGATCCACTGCTATGAGCGAGGAGCTGCAAGATTGTGGGAACACCTTGTGCCGGTCTGGGAGTAGGTGTGGGGGTGGCCATTAGGCCTTCTAGGACGACTAAATCCTTGAGTTGGGGGAGGTACTTGGTGACGGGATCATCGAAGTTAAGCTTGCCCTGCTCGATCAGTACGAGACCTGCCAGCTGGAGATCGGGGAAGATTAATACAAACACAATGTCTGCGCAAAGCTGAGTCTCGAAGRTACRTACCGAGGTGAGCAACTTGGTCATGCTGCAGATCCAGTAKAGGCTGTCTGGGGTGACAGCACCGCTCGTTGGGTCATCGTAAACTCTGAACCCCCCGGCAGAGGCGTAAAGCTCCCTATCGATGCTGGTGACAGCGATCCCAAAGCCAGGAACCTTCTTCTCGGCTTGGAATTGAGTCTGTAGAGGTACATTCACAGTCAGTCGAGAGGTGTACGCATCTTGGAAGTGGCAGGGAACTCACGACGAGGTCGTCGAGGGCCTTCTTCCCAGCGGCAGACARCTTCACCATGACGGRGAGTTCTACGTGTGTTTTGGCTGAGGGNTGGGTGGTGGACGGTTCGGGGGATCAAWGGAGCTGCGACCCGGTAGCCTGTGGCATTTTATCCCTGRGATAGATAATTGGTAAGGCTAGGAAGCCATCACGATCAACAGGCCATGGGTCGTCCCTGGGATTGGGAAGGCTTTGAGGCCTTCGAGTGTCTAAAAKAGCACCGTCGAGCACGGAAGAATCCTACGTTCATTACGCAGCGCTARTGCGAAGCCTAAGCAACACCCATAACATATGGTGGAGACATACGGCTTCTGTTCGTGAGTTTGTGCTTCGCCTTCTGGACGGAGAAGATATCAATTGGTTGAGTGAGCGGCGAGCAATTATACACATCCTTTTAGAACGGTGGAGCATCAATAAGTGTACATACTAGGATAAGAAATGGTGCATTCTGTACATRATTATGAATAGGGAGATGGGGCAATATCGTGGAAGGGCAAGAACGAGTCGATCAAGCGCCCGTCTTCAYTGAGCGGTGCTTCGTTTTCTTTCTCTTCCGGGAAAGTTTGGACTTTTCGAATTCTAAACATGATTTGTCAGGAGGAGCRGACGGGCGAACAAAATGGGTTCAATTTACCATCGCATTTCCGCTTGTTGGCACGGAGATCAGCCACGGTTGGAAGGCAGTCAGGCAGACCATCGGTTATTGCCATTTGCTTCTTGTGGGCAATGATGTTGTTTTCGAGAAGCTGGTGGAGATACTTGGATGCTGCGGAAACGTTAAGGTTGTGGAGATCTGGCGAGGACCATAACTTACAGTTGGCAGCGAGGGGACGATCGACTGGCGGCATAGGCGATTGGGAAGGAGGTCCGTAGATTCGCTCAAGCCGACGCCGAGCACGTTCGAGCACTCTGGACGCTCTGGTGTCAATGACGGGGTATCCAAAGGGTCAGGGAGGCAACCYACCCAAGGTTTACATAGCTGGTTTTCTTGGCATAGACACCACTGGTGAGGATGTTGACGAGGGCATCCCAGCCAAAAGGGGTGATCCGATTCTGCARACTGGCAGGTCGGGCAGGGATATGATATGCCARCATGTTTAGGGCATGAGTAAGAAAGTCGACGGCAAGGTCAGGCAGAGGATCGAAGCGTTGGTCGTCATCGTCTAGCTCTAGCTCATAGTCACTGTCGCCGCTCGACGAAGGGCGGTGGTTCTTCCTCAAGATRCCCTTGGCTATGACGAGCACCTCTTCGCGCAGAGACCATTCCGGGACAGGGACGTCGTCGGGAGCGAGAGGCCAGCGAGTGTCGTCGGCGGTGCCATCTTCCCTGAGACGYCTGGAGAGATCGAGAGTGTCCCGCACGCGCAGGGTCCTGACGAGGGCGGCATATTCACTGAGCTCAAGGCGCAAATTCTCTGGCAGCGTCCGCCGTTTCCCCCCCTCCATGCCAGTTTCCAATGGCTCGGAATGGGAACGAATGCAGGAGCACTTGGCCCGTGGGAGCGCTTATGCAAGAACTGTACAGTTGCCAGGATGATGAGGCCCCACTGTGATTCTCGTCGTCCCCATCCTCTTTCACGATCAAGCCAAGTGCGTCCCGTCGTCCCCGTCGCTTGAACGTTTTCTGACCCCTTGCCCACAGAATGAGAGAGAAGTGGAAGAAAAAGAGATCCCGCAGGCTCAGGCGAAAGCGCCGAAAGATGAGGGCCCGTTCCAGTGCGTATCGCTGTCTCGTGCCGCGTCTCAGGGCTGACAAGCGTCTGCAGAGTAAGCAATCCAAGAGCCCAGCAGCCCCAGCCAGCCAGTGTTGTCATAGTCGGGTGGATGTGGAGTTGTGCGCCGTTGTTTCGTGTTCCCAGCAGCAGCATGTTCTTTGGTCGTCGTTATCACAAATGAGAATATTCCCAACGTCATTGGTGGCGGTGCTTGTCGCGTGTGAATCTCTGAGTCCGTGCATCGACGCGTCTGCCGTCCCTTCTCCCTCTGTCTTCATGAGTTCAAAGCCTCTTCCAAAGATCGTCATCAAGGCACGCCCAAACACACAGCCCGGGCCCTCGTCGCGTAGAGGCAGGCCCAGGCTCGTGAAGGTCGAGCGCGACAGTGAAGATGACGTCCAGGACGAACCGGACGACGTTCAAGAGTCGATGGACGTAGACCAGCCAGAAGAACAAACCCCTGCCGCTTCGGAAGTCGACGAGGAGCCAGAGGAAGATGAGGACGAGCCCCAGGTCGTCGTTCCTGTACGTCGCCCGAGAGGTCGTCCAAGAGGTCGCGGTAGAGGCGGAAGCACCAGTGGTTCTGCTACTCCCCGCGGTGCTCGCGGCAGGGGAAGGGGAAGAGGCCGAGGGCGTGGCCGCGGTTCATTTGCCTCCAAGCTGTCGAGAGAAGATGGCGATGACGGTGCAGATGATGAAGGTGAATTTGGGGACGATGAATACTATGGAAAGCCTTCCAGAAAAATCCAAGGCCAGACGTATTTCATTGAAGGCGACGAATTCGTGACCGAGGATGACCCCAAAGGCGACGAGAAAATAGATAAAAACGGGAACCTGCTGGGAGGTATGCTCTTCGTCCTTCATGTCTCTGCCAGGATACTCACATCCCATGCAGGGAGAAAGTTCAAAGCTTCTACATTCATTCTCCCAAATAGACATCCAGAGCGACAGTATATGCTTGCAATCGATGCTGCTCGCACCTCTGGCTTCCGAGACTCTCTCTACTACTTTAGGCGAAACCTTCTTGCTCTCAAGCTCAATGCCACCCAGCCGGAAAAGGACTACCTCATCGCCGAAGGCAAACTTGGTTCTCATCTCAGGACCCGTAGTGTCACCCTCATCACTGCTCGTAGTGCCTACAAGCTGCATGGCTCAAAGATGATCATTGGTGAGCTCCTCAGCTGAATCAACCCGTTAAGCATGTCTCTCAACGTCGGTGCAGACGGCAGATGGGTGACCGACGACTACTCTGAAGAGAAAGCCCTTGCCGAAGTCACAGAAAAGGGACTCAAAGCAGGCGAACTAGTCGGTGAGCTTCCCGACCCCGCCCAAACTCACCAAAACGCCGAGCTTTCTGCGCTCGGTGCTGGTGGGGGTCTCGGTGGCTTGGGCGGCAAAGGAGATCGCTCAGGAGGAGGATCCGGAGGGTTATACAAGGCTGGTGGCCCCACGACGATTTTTGGTGGGAGTGGTTGGGGGCCCTTCAGCGATGGCCCGTTGAACGCGGTCAGGAAGAGCTTGTTGTCGAGGGACAGCGTGACTGAAGAGAACTGGATGTGGATGATGGCCGCGAGAGTAAGGGAGGCGGATGAAGAGTGGACCAAGTGGCGGCAGGGGGCGAGGAAAGTACCAGAGGGCACAGAAGCCTTGCAAGTCACCATGGCGAACCACCCTGTGCCATCCGATGCATCAAAACCTGGCTCGACTTCAACTACCCATCCTTTGCGCGATACCATTGGTGCCGAGCAAGGAAACAAGCGTGTCATTGGTTTTGAAACAGAGGAGGAAGCGGCTACATCGTCTTATCCCCTTGGCGCATACGAACCCCACACGCACTTTGTTCATTGTACGTTGATCCAATTGCGTATCCGTTTTCTGTATCATTGACTCCCATTTTCCAGATCGCTCAGACACGCAACCAACGAGCGCGAGATGGGTCCCAGTGCCTGATTCACCTTATAAAAGGCGTATTTTGGGTGGTACGAAGGTCGGAAATGGCGCTTGGGCACTGGCTTGGGTCGATACTGTCATGGAATCATCCGCTGAGGCAGAGGGGGAGCGTGTGGGCGAGGAAAGAAATAGACTCCTTAGAGAGGCTTCTGCAGATCCTATCGTATTAGAACCACCTCTAATATGAACCCTTGACTGTGTACTGTACATTCCCTCTTATTGTATCCACCAGACCACTACGCCCAATAGATTAATTATAACGCTCTTCTGTCTGTCGGCACCCGCGGCACTGCCCACAAGGAGGGGGCAATAACTTCATGCTTACACCGCTTTGAACCAATGCTACAGAACATCTCCAGCAGAAATTGACGAAACTCGAGTCGCGCTGGCGCGCTCTTTGTCTTCTTTCGTCCTGTCAACGTCCTATCCGTAACCACCGATGACTTCTGACCCACAAGGTTTTACCCTCACAGAATCTATACTCCATGCACCCATAAGCGGCCCTGTACGAGTACGTCGCCTTCAGTAGGACATCGATCGCCCTTTTTCAGGCGTTCTTCGCTCCTGTACTTGCTGGGTAAATGAGCGCATTTCCATGGCATCTCTCCGATCTTCTCCCGTACACACAAGGAATTCAGGACGGGGGGTCGACACTCGGTGCCAGAGGCAGAGTCCGAGTCTCAAGCGGCCCTTTCCCAGAGTGTATAGGCATTTTTTTTCGCTGGAAAGACTATTGTATAATGTTGCCTGTGCTTAAAAGACACAAACGATACGATCTCACAACAATCCAAACCAGGATCTTGCTCAAGCCGATGGATATATGTTACAATACCGTCATCTCTACTGCCCTTGATTTCATTTCCATCCTCCTATCTGTCCTGTTCCTATTTCCGTCTCAGCTATATATCCTTACACTCCGAGTCCGAGTCGTTAGCCATGCCTTCCCCAACACCACACAAAGTGTGGGGAGGGTTCTGTCCAACGAAACGTCGATTGTGCCTACAAAAAAGGAAAGCAATACATGTTTTGACATGTTTCAACCGGAAGCTTTTAGCTTTAGCCTTTGGGTCTCACAGTGACACAGTGCTTTGTCTCATCTCCACTCACCTTGCAACCATGTCCTGCTCCTCGTCCAAACGCAAATCGTCTCCCACTGAGAATCCTCAGACTTCCAAAATAGCGAAGATACGTTCCAGAGTACAAGACGAGGTATGAGGATTACAAAAGCGGACACTGTCGGCCTTGATGATCTCAACCTCCCAATTAGTTCGACGATTATCATCAGTGCTGGACGCCTATTTATGTCCGTCACCCCAATTTCTGTGACGCATACTTGGGTAAGAGCTTTATGGAATTTTATATCCATTGGTGGGGGCCAGAATCCGCTGGAAAACGCCAAATCGACGACATCATCTCCGACCCCGCCAGAGCCCTTGCAGAGCAGATGCTGCTGGTCACCAATGATGAAATGCTTTGGGATGTGTTCGTCTCTCTATATGACTCGTCAGGACACTTGTTTATCCGAGACGAGTATGGTCAATTCTACGGCAAACTCGAGGAGGAATTCGCGCAACCCCTAGGGAAGGTCTGCCGTGCAGTGATCACAGGGCAGCGTCGTGTCGGTACGTCCTGTGGTTCCTTACTGCTGCTCCGAAAAATGTAACAGCGTATGTTACCAGAAAACTCCCTCTTTGGCCTCTACACGCTCTTGCGTTGCATGACGATTGGCCAGCCCGTTCTCTTCTCCAGCTCTCAAGAGACGACTTTTTTAATTGACAATTCTGGGATCTGGACTTGCTTAAAGCACGAATTGACTATAACGCACCTTCCCCCTCCATCACCTCGTTTCTGGTCTATTATCGATGCCCACGCCTCTCAAGGCCCAGAGAACTCCTACGCTAATTCTGGCCACTTTTTCTCTATCCTCACCACGCCCCGAGTTGAGAAAGTTTACGAGAATTGGATTGAAAAGGGCCGGTATGCTTTCATGGTTATGAATTCGTGATCTGGGCCTTCCAGTTCGAGTCCCGGGCTGCGTTGCGTGGGACGTTGAGAAAACTACTTGGTGGCGAACCTCTGTCCGGATTTCCTATAATAGACACCCACTTTCCATCTGCGACTCTTAGTCAAATGTCGATTGTCCTGTATCTTTTTTCTTTCCCAATGAACAAGTGTAAGATGACAATCGCTAACAATACTTAACATGCAATGCCGCCAAAGAAAACCATTGCCCTCGGAAAGCTGACGATCGCGTGCTTGTTCTATCTTTGCTTACTTACCTTGCAGTGTTCAGATCTCAGACTCAGGGTATGCCCGCTACTTCAGTAGCGGGTCTTTACAATACCCCCTCCCCCGCTTACTTAAGCCAAAATTCCCTTTCTAAGTAGCTTTCTCTCACACAACGTTATATATGTCAAAACAGTCGCCAAACTTCCGCTTGGACCGCCTCGGATGAGTAGATGAGTAGACGCGTTCCAGGCTTCATCACACATGCATTGCTCCCTTGCGTTACGTTCTCTTGCATAGATTGCACTCCCATTCTTTTACCGGATCAAAGATAGGACTTATATGACAATTTTTCTTGTAATGCTGCATATGTAGACATCTTCAAGGATGTTGTCTCTTCCAGCATAGTAAATCGGTTGCTGAACTCATTTGCTACAGGTATGGTGAATAAAACTTCAGTATAATTTGTTAGTATTGTAAGTAGTAGGGAAAGGATTAATTTTTGGAGTATTTTTCGTTATAAGAAGTCATACCCAATGTCCACAAGTAGCGGGCGTTGCGGCGGAGCCAGCTTCCAGGGTTATGCGTTGAGTAATCATGATCCAGTTTATGAGAGAATGTCCATTGTATAGACTATTGTACCTATTGTACAGGGGAGCCACATCAAAAGAGCCAACTCTTGAGTCGGAGTGGATCAACCTAGGTAGATGGGGTATCAACAGCATCCGGGTTGGGCCCTCCTTTTCTTCCTTCACGGACTTGATCTAGTGGGCTGGTGTGCTCTGGTTCGAGCTCCTTTTTACTTGACGTTCTGGGTGACTTATGGATTTGCTCGGATGACGGGGGAGAAGGTGGCCTGTGAAGCACCAATTTTTCTATTCCCGTATTGATATCGGAGTTCATAGCAAGCCATTTCATGACCTTCGTTCGGCTACTATGCTCAAAGCCTTCTATCCCCTAGTATCTATAAAGATATGTCCTCGATCAGTTTATAGCTGTTTATTCCTTGGCAGCTCTCTCTTTGACCAGCCTTTTCTATGTATGTCCTTTCTGCATTCTGTAGAGTTGACCGCCAACTCGGAGTAATAAATGTTATTGGCTTTGACCCTCACGACATGGAGATGCGTCACTTATCCCACTGTTTATTGTGCCATTTGTGGCATTGTCTCCAACAAATGAACTACGAGGCATGTATACTTTGGGATGCATACCAAAGCTCGAGCTTTAGAGCGGGCTGCGCAACTATTCCTAACAAGAAATAACCAAGGAGATTTTGCATACTTCATGTAAACCGTCTGAGATCATTACAACTGCTAAAAGGCAAGAATCTGCATACCAACAGGCATGCAAATTTCAAACAGAACTCGACAAATTGACCAAATAATTCACAAGCTAACTTTCTACGAGTACAGTTGAGTCGTAGTCTCGGATCCTGAAGCTGTAGCGAAGCGGGGCAAGACTTGTATAGTGTTGACCATCTCGACTGGTGCTAGTGGAGGAATGTGGTTTGGTGATTGGCTGCAGTGATAGCTCCCAGGGGTTGGAGCTGCCTAGAGGAGAGTATTGCCCATGGGAACCATCAACACTAGGAGACAGGGTAGATCCGCTGAGACTCAGGGCAAGGGTGGAGCTACCGTGACTGACAGAGGATGACCAGTAGCCACGGGAGCTCTTTCCCCTAAGAGGTCCAACCCGGAGACCAAGCTGTTTCACTCTGTAATCTGAGAAAGATGTAGGGGCCTCCAGGTGGTGGAGGGACTCTGGATCCGATGTCATTGGATGAGAACAATCTGATTGGATAGAAGTCAGGATGTGCGGATATAACTCTGTTCTGGCTTGTCAAGCTTACATTGAGTAATAGCCTGACTGTCATGGAGGATAACTCCTGTAGCTTGAATTCCAATATCCCCATCCTCCTCAATACTGGCAATGCCACCCTCAACTTGGATGTCATCAGGCTCCATATATTCCTCCCCTGGGGATTTTTTGACTTAGTATACCTCCCGGACTCGATGATTTACTGTAGGAGAGATGTGGAATGCGTAAGTGGAGGAAGCATTCATTGCGATAATTGAAATGGACTCACTCTTCCGAGGCTGCAATCTCGTGGGCGAAACGAGAGTCTTAGCTTTGCGTCTCGAGGAGCTAATGGAGGGCCATCCAGCACTCTCTCTAACAACGCTGAGTTGGGCTTTGGGTCTGTGTGCGGCATCATAATGAAATATATAGCAGCAGTAATTCGAGCGAGAATACACTCACGAACGTGCGTCGAATCTTCCACTCTATCACTGTCCAGAGTACTAGGACCGTCCTCATTGAAGCAGGCTCTAGAGGCGGCTGAATTGGTGTTAAGTATTGTCAAATCCCCAATAGCTGAGAATCTTGACTTACGACCGTCTCCGGATCCATAACGAAGAGTTAGTCTATCCTCAGCGCCTACATGGGCGTTCACGACAAGGACCGCCAACGACGTACCGCTCTCGAAACGTCAGGGAAAGAGTCAACCGTCACATCACTGGACAGCGTGGTATTCCCGTTCACCGACGAAAAGTTCGACGAAGAATTGGACTTAGACCCAGTAGATCCAGGCTGATTACCGGATGAGGGCCCGTGACCCGTGCTGTTGGACTTGTATTTTCCCTGTCCACCGTCGAACGATTCCATATCTGGACCAGTTTTCTTCAGGTCACGCATTCGGGCACGGAATGTGGGCGAGAACGCTAGCTTGAATCCTCGAAGGAAAAGAGAATGGTTCTTTCCTTTGTACTGACCAGCCTCTGTGGTTGAGTTCAAACCAAACCTAGCCTCCGCCGTTCCTCGATCAGTCCATTCATACATTCGGACTCCTTTGGAATCTCCGTCCCCCACAGATCGCTTTGATAGTTTGAGCCCTTCACCAGACATAGCGCCCTGGTAGGCTGCAAGTCCCCAGCCGTCGCTTTTAATGCATCCTGAAACGATGTAGAGGGAGTCTTCCTCTGCTAAACGTCGCAGAGAAGTAGCATGCTGGTAAACGACTCCGGCATGCTGGATCAAGAAATCTCGAAGAACAATGGTATCGTCTAGTTCTTCAACGTCCGCTGACGTGGTGCATGCTAACACGGCACCGTTCTCCGTATTACATTGAAGTTCAAATACCTGGATGTGTCTTTGGGATACAGCAGATTAGCGTCGATTCATGTCAAGAAGGCGCAAAAATATTGTACATACTTTCCATCCTCTGACCTCCGAACCTTTGAAGAAGTACCGCTTGAAATGGTATGGCCCTCTGCAAAGTGATCGCTGCGAACGATTTCTTTAGCAGGCAAGTCCCAGCCTCCTGCATATTCGTCTTCCCAGAGATTGAAGATTTTCTTGAAGCCATATGTGAGGTCGAATGTACCCACGTCACCTGGAACGATCCCCCTCGGGCCTATCGGCTTACGAGGTTGGGGACGCCAACAAGGAAGGCCTTCGCCGCAACACAGCATACTGCGGGTGTATATTTCCGCATTCGTGGTTACTTGCCATTGAATCGAGCGCAAATCCAGCTCGCTCATCGACGACTTTGACCCGAGCGAGTTAGTCCAGGTCTCAGGAAACAGTGGGCTCTGACTAAAGAAAACGTACTACGTCGTAGCCGGAGTCGTGCTGTGATTTCTCAGGGCTGTTATGAGGTTGAGCATCTTCATTGTTTCCTCCATCTCCGATATCGTCTTCAGATTTTGGATTCCTTTCCTGTAGGGGATCTTCTATGGGTAATTGAATCGGCATTGAGGCAACGTGGACAGCTGGGGCTGTTTCTCCAGGCAAGGAATGGATAAGGGCATCTCGCATGACAGGCGATTGAAAGAAAGAAGAAACCGATTGGATACATTGCTGGAGGATTTGGTTGGCTCTCGTCCGGCGATGGCTGGCTGTGAGGCTCGGTGTATTTAGATGGAAGTGGAGAGTCGGCATGAACACATCATTGCCTGCAGTGATGACCTTCTCGAATGTTGACCGATTGTGCGAGCCCGAGAATGAGTTTCCTCCGCTGATCATTTTGTGTAAGTGCTCCTCTTCACCCTCTGAGACGATGATAGAGATCAACCTTTCATAGACTGCATTGACCCCGCCGGAGATGGCCCCATTGTAGATGGGTCCTTGGCTATCATCTTGATGATAGACTGTCTTGGTGATGGTTTTGGCGTTGAGATTGTCATTCATGTCTTCCGGATAGCGCTGGCGCTCGACCTGCTAATTGATCCATCATTTACGTGAGGCATCGTATACTGAAACTGATAGGCACCTCGCCTCCCAATTGGACAGGGGAAGAAGAGATCATGAGTAGTCAATGCTGATGGGTCGTACTTGCAACAAGTGAAAGGGATAGATGGTCCGAATAGAGATCTATTTAAATGCCGTCTGTCAGGACCTGGTGATAAGACAGATGGTTGTGGAGCCAGGCACAGCCTTTTCGGATTAAGACGATACATAGACGCTCAGTTATTTTTGGCTCCATTTAAGGTGTATGTGGTGCAGGGGGAAGAGGACGTAATGGCAGTGCGAATGACGACTAAGGAGGGCTAGTTTGTTGTACGAGCTTGTTTCGTGGTATCCCGGTAAGATATCGAAACGAAACCGCGAGCACCCGCATGTTTCGCACATGCTAAAGCCGAATTACCTTTAATTTACCCGTGTCTGTTCCGGAGACGCAATTTGAAATGATTTATCCTTGACAAAATGGGGAGTAAAGTCGATACATAGTTTTTTATGGGAGGCAGAAGCCCGCAAATGGGGCTTATGAGATGAACGCAGACAGGATCATGGCCATCGGATGAATATTACTCGGTTGGCGAGTCACAGGACGCGGCACTCCTCCGACGATCACCCCGAAGTATTTCTAAGATACTTGGCCGCACCAGTGGTGTAGCTCTATACGACCCCATGACTTGAGAAGCCTGACACGCAAGATGAGGAGACTGCCCAAATCAATTCCGCAAACTAATTCGCAGCCACTACGGCGGCAACGAGGGCTTCCTCAAACCCGTCACAGGCTCGGCGTCACCTGCAGCTGGTGCTATGACTGGATGAAAATGACCAGTTTGTCATTGCTATGCTGATTCACAGTACTGATGGGCAGCCCTCCTCCCCTCCTACACTCGCGACTCCCTCACTCTACGTGATTCACCGATAACCTCGATCATAGATGGTTCCTCGTTCGTTCGGAAGGGGTTCGATCAGGCGTCCGGGGACAGGAACCATAGAAGCCCTATTCGAAAACGAATTGGAATCTGAGTCAGGGTCAGGGTCCGGGGAGGATGATAACGATGACAACGAGGAAGAGGTTGATGAAGCGGTTGTCGGGGACTTGAGGAACAACGGGTCAGGGCTGACCGTTGTGATTGTAGAGGATTCTGTGTCCGAGTCCAGAGTTGAGCTCCAATCTGAGTTCGACTTGTCCTCGACTCCGTCGGGGAAACATGACGAATCATAGTTATTCAATTCTTCTTGCCTTCTCAGTCCATTCTTCGTAGACATCTACGGCGAGATTCTATCAGGGCGAATAAAGGGGGTTATGATTTCAGTAACACAACTTTAAAGAAACAACGAATTAGCGCGTACCATCTCGATATACCTTTCCTCTCCCGCTTGTTCGCATCTCCTACTTCCGCACTCGACGGGGCGGCCTGGTCACATTCCAATAGCGCGAGGTTCGATGCTTCGAGCTGGGAGGACAGCTCAAATAATCCTGAGAGCTAGAGAGAAATCACGCCCCTTGGTCAACATAGTCAAACTTTGGTGAAAAGGCGGTATCAGAACGACATACGTCCAGTGCAGGGGAAAAAGTCTGGGATAATTCTCTCGCCGAGGTCGAATTTGGTTAACCTCCGCTCGGGCTTCGCTCAGCGGAGGAGGAGGGCGCAGGGCACAACCTTCAATGAAGGGATTGAATATATCGTGCTCATACGCTCTAGTTGAGATTCTGTGAGGTCGAAGTATGACAGTGGAAGGTCAGCCACCGAAGCCCATGACGCAGATGTGAATGAGACATACGGAGACGTTTTTTGCTTGATTCGTCCTCCTCAAGGTCCAACCTTTCATATCGGCTGGCCTTCCCATGACTTCGAGTAATACCAAGGGGAGTAACTGCTCCCACAGGCGACCGCGATACCATGATCTATGCTTCAGCCCACCTACTTCTATCGTTGGAAAGACGCATAATTTGGTAGGAACGGGGACATTGAGCCTTCATTAAGCGTGTTGACGCTGACTGTTATACCACAATTTGATAGTATCAGTACTCTAGAAACAGAGCTGAGAAAAAAGTAACTGATAGATTCCCCTGTTCCACTCACTTAGTATAAATTCGTTCTCGTTCATTGGAAGACGCTCTTATAATGGCCCGTCTTCGCAATACCCTGCGAACAGCCCATGCATCACAGTGCTATTCCTGAGCTTTAGCAGAGGCTAATGAAGAGCTGCTCCGAATCGTTCGCGCATAGCTGTATAATCAAAGGTCCATCGTGAATAGTCCCCTTCCTCGCCTGAAGGGATATCGAGGTTGAAAGACGTGAGGATTATTTGTTAGGAGACCTGAGAATTTCGGCATTGATCGTGGGTGTGTATATGAGTAGGGCTCCGTAGCGTTGTGAGCATTCCTCAAGGCTTGCATAGTGCATGGAATAGACGTTGAGCAGGTGAATGTGAGGGGATACAGCATAGACGCACCTAGTATCAGCCCGCTCTGTTCGACCGTAGGCGCCACCAAACACCTCGAGCTACCAGCCACGTAAAGTTCGCATAAGGCTGAAAGCTGCTCTCCTGCTCTCCTATCCCCCTTCAGTCGGTATTGATGCGCTGAGGTCGATCAGTATGCAGGTAGAACGACTATCCGAACCTATTGAGCTGGTCGACGCCAAAGTGGTGTGTTTGGATCGAGGAGCGTATATAGGGGACAGGGTCTCTGGAAAACGTTCAGCACCTAATTTCAAGCTGGATTTTGCTTTGGCTCAGGGCCAGGGTACGAGCTCAGCGCTCATTGGGAGTGTTAGGAGCGTGGTTGTGGTTGGAAGACTGCTCGATCAGAGGTTGTAGCACAACAAAGGCAAACAGCGCAGATTTATTTGCCTGCCGATTGCCCCGCGGGTGTTGACGTTGGCTTCTCAGAGACAACCGAGGCTGCGACTAGGCCCGTTTGACGCGTAATAAAGGTGCGCTACCTGTTTCGATCTACCATACCCGACCAAATACGGAGGATTGTTAGATCGCCCGGAGCGGCTGGTTTCCTCGCACACTTGGAGTTCAAAGCGTCTTTCGAAGACACGATGCGTCCATTCATTCAGCTTCGGGAATCATGCTCTCAACCCTCATCGTTATCCCAATATCCACGACGATCATCATCCTTTACGTCCTCCACAGTGGCTACTTGGGGAGTCTGATCTAAGTTGCCGCTATGCAACCCCACTAACTATGTCTTATGTGTAACCTAACATTACCAACATGGGTTACTTCACCAAGCTAAGAATCCATCGTTGATCACTGCCTGTTTTATTCAAGACATACTGATACCTAATGATGTCCGTTAGAAAACCCTCCTGCCGCTCCTTGGACTATCCTCTATTTCTGAGTGTTCCGACTTCTTCGTTGTCATTCATATGAGCCTCGAATAGGTACGTTCCCGATCTCACCAATTTATCCCCAAGACGGCGTTCCAGGCGCATCGATTCCCACTACACTCGATAATCCCGTACCCTCCTGCATCATGCACCACCACCCCCACAGCGCGGAACCGTATTCCCGACCAACGTGAGCCAATTATTCAACGCGTCATGAAAATTTCAATTCCCTCGGTATAAGTTCCGAGTTACGCTTCTGGGTAACAGGCGTCTCTTCTCTGAACCTTTTCCTGTCTCGATATGGAGGCTATATCTGTACACGTTACCAATTCCGACTAGTCGCAGGTGC
The DNA here is from genome assembly GCA_004126415.1 of Candolleomyces aberdarensis. Lineage (NCBI taxonomy): Eukaryota > Fungi > Basidiomycota > Agaricomycetes > Agaricales > Psathyrellaceae > Candolleomyces > Candolleomyces aberdarensis. The sequence continues at coordinate 13,265 of SDEE01000525.1, read as the reverse complement.
TCACTGTGTTTTACAATTCTAATTCCATATTTATCACGTCAGAATCATCGTCAATTCAACGCAAGGCCTTCCCAGCTAAATTTGACCATCTCGATTGGGACGGGCACCACACCGCGTGTGTCATTAGAAGTCTTCAAGGGGAAGCGGCACACTTCTGAGATGTGACTTCTCACCGCAACTACGGACTGCATTGAACTTCTATTTCCGCTTGGGACGGCTTACTCGTCCGTCCGATGCGTGGAAGGAAGTCTGGACAACGCCACTGAGCGCTTCATCATATGGGCGATATGGGCGCTTGAATTGCGTCCCCTTGGATCTAGCTACTCAGTGGACATGTACTGAGTTGTCAGCCCAAGTTTAGCCTCTATATACAGTTGATACGTGCTTTTGCCGTAGTGATGTGTTGGGTACATGGGATGGACATAAAGATCTCGGTGTAGTTGAACATAAGCGCCGGACTGCTTACGCCGAAAGGCATGGCGTCAGTGCGACCACGAGGTCATTTTCATTGACTCCGTTAGGCTACCCTGAACTAGCGCCTTACGCGATGGCAAGCGCTCAATGGTCCAAGGGGATAATGACACACCACCAGGGCACAGGGTAGTCTTATCTGGGCGCTTCGTGGAGCTCGGGGTCAGACACCACTGCCTCACTCAGCACAGGACGATGTAGGCGTCACTGAAAGCTATTGAAGCTCTCAGCCGAGCGGACGGGGCAAAGGCAAGAAGTTGCAGGTTGGAAGGGGGCATCATGGTATTCTCGGGCAGGAAACACAAGTCATGAACCAAAAGCTTCTCCAAAGTGAAATGGGAGACCCTGAGGAGCCTAGTACACTATAGAATCCCGGGGCCGATTAGTCACCTCTTGACAGTCCCACAGCTGGGGAAAGGCATATTACATCCTATTCGAGACTGCTTCCCGGTGACCACGATCAAACAGCGCGTCCCCCGCACGATTGAATGTCAGATTGACTTTAGGACATCGCCAACATAGAGCCAAGTTTTGTCTATATGCAGCACAGTATTGAAAATAGGATGAGTTCTGTGCAGTCTTACCGTCTCATTTCAGAAATGTGATCCTTCACGCTAGGCAATGGCATGGGAACAAGGCGTGATTTCACAATAAATACTCAATCGCTTCCAGAGTCCCTCGTTTCTCACGTTTTCGCTCTCAGCTTAAGACGCTCTCATATTCCTCCCTCTGCACTAAGCAATGTCCGGAGCACCCAATATTTCAATCGGTCACGGCGCCAGCCATTTCTCCATGGAGAGAGTCAATCTCAACACTTACAACGGCGATTACAACAACAGCCCAACCACGTATCATCAGCCGGACAGCAGGGGTACTATCTTTAACGGGTCTGTAGCTGGAGGCGCAAACACGCACCAGAATGGCCGGCAACGTCCCCCACGTCTGAATACTGCGCCTTCGGCGATGCAGACTCCCGTTCTGTCCCCATGGCCATCGAGTAAGTCTCTCTTCATCGTTGGATGCTCGATCGTTGAAGTGTAACGTTATTAGACCCCCAAGATTATCATGCTCAGTCAGCCGCTGGAGGACCCGGCTATGACCACGGGTATCAGAGCAGTGAATGTATGCACTCTCGTTAATCGCCGCGCAGTATAAACTTTAATTATACTTGCTCCTAGATGAGGAGGATGAAGAGGAGGACTTCTACGAGGAGACTCAAGCCAATCACCGTATGTCGTGTTCATACTTCAGACTTCAAGAAATAGCTATAAGCTCACTTCTATCAGAGCCTGGCTATCCACCCGCCCAATCWYCAACTGCCTGGGGACCTCACCCTGGGGTTGTTCCGAGCCCACTACAAAGAAATCCCGCTCGAGCGCCAACATGGCCTGGGGGATTTAGCTGCGCCTCGCCGCCGGGACAAGCATTTCACGGACGACAAGATCAGGTTCCCATGTCCGGTCCCATGCCATTTCCAGTTGCTACACTTGCTCCGACCCATTACGGTGGGCCATCTCCTACCTCACCTCCACATCATCAGATGCCCACTCCCTCGCCGTCTACTTTCCCATCTCCAGGCTTCTACCCATGCTGAAGTTGTGCTGATAAGCACGGCGCTTAAGCCTACTAACCGTCGAAGTCACATTCCATTTCTATGTAACTACAAGTGGTTTTTACTTCTGAAAATGTACAACATTTCTCCGAACCTCTGTGGCTCCCCAGAAAACGATAGCAGTGAGGTAGGTGAAAACTCCGGTAAAGATACCTCTAATCGTCTATCGCCACTGAGTGTACCAGCAATGTAAACACAGGTAAGGGTGGGAAAACATGACTCACCAGTCCAATCCTATTTCTCCATGTTCATCGACGATATTCACCTTCGAAGTGTTTCAGTGCGCAATCGGACTCAAGGTATTCGGAGGCTGGTATCTTTCTGATCACGGTTGGGACTGCGTCAGATGATCTTGTATTTTGGAAGAAGCACAAATCCTCAAAGTAACATGCGTTCAGTGCTATCTAGCCGCCGTGCGTCCAAAAGGGCATCAGGCACGGTGGAAACTGCATTGGGAAGAAGACACGTACTAACGAGGGTAAAGACTGCACACTGACCACTATTATGATCGGGTTCCTAGCTTTTGCATGACCTTTTCCATACGGACTCCCGATGGAGCGCTCCTTAAATGCTACCCGTGTAGCCGGATCCTAGGCTGTTATCTTGATTATAGATGAGTCCACCATGACCCCTGAGCAGCAATTACGGCATGTTGCACGGATCGGGACTTTCTCGGTCCTTCGACTTTCTGATTACTGATGCTTGGCTGATGCTGCCCTCGAGCGCCTCGAGCGCCTCGAACCCTGAGAGTGAACAAATAGCATAGACCAGGTGCCATTCCCACATGTTCGCCTCAGAATGTTCTGCACTGCTATACAAATATCGACATCTATATAATGTGTCAGGGTGTACAACGACGGCGCCACTACCCACTCCCCTGCCCTCAGCGACTTGCATCGTCCATCGCGTGGAACAAGGCACGAAGCCAGGTGTACTCGGAATGGAGATAAACGAGAACCCGTCTATAGGCCGTGCCAGGTCCAACGATCGATGGTCCGCAACTGTCAACGACCATTCAGYWCAYAATTCRACAGTGTACCACCAAGAGGGTAACTGTGGATCAATCTTCAATGGTAACATCACGGGCAGTGTCACCGCGTATGGTGGTGGGACTATCATAGCCTCGGTGGGGGACCCCTGGGTTTTCCCGGCGTCTTCGAAAGCGCGGGTCAAGGGAGTGAGTAAATTTGTATTTTTCGTTTGAGGTAGTTCAGCTGACACTCAACACAATCACCTTTCTCATAAGAGAAGCAGAGTAGGCAGGTGAAAGGGATAATTTCTTCGTCGGAGGATGATCCAAATAGGGGAGGCTCGACGTCGAAGTTGTCTCGAGTTTGAGAGCCAATGCTTATCTAAATTTGGTGAATGCGCTAGTCGGCCTTGGAGCCCATGATTCTGAGGAACCACATCCTCTGCAATTTATCATCTGAAGCGCTCAAGTAATCGCTTTGAGCCTGTGATGACTGGCCAATACCACGCAGTGCAAAGGCCGAATGTTGGCCTTCGTTGCCCCGAGTACTGGAGCGTGTACTGCAGCAACGGAGTCTGAAACGGGTGATTTGAGCCCGCTCGGCTATAGCGGCAAAGCGTAATGCCGAAGGGCATGCTACAGCGGAGCGCGAATTGAGCGACTGAAATACTGTGTGCCAGTCACAAGGTCTTGCTTCTTCGTCGACCTTGCCTCGCGTATCCCTGGATGGAAAGGGTGGCACTGCAGGGACCGGTCCGCGCTCATGAAGTGTCACGTCGGGTATTGCGCTAGTTGTATCGGCGGGAAAGACGGTTTGATGGGGACCAGGCCGGCGGAAGTGCCGTCAAAAGATGGGAGAGGTCGAATAGAGGAGGCCCCGAACCGGTGTATGGACACTATGAGCTTGTGGCCATCCTCATGTTTGGAGCTGAGGCAAATTTCATTGCACAGCAGTGCGAAAGGGGGATAATGACGGCCCGTGGTGCGTGCCCTTCCGCTTGCCCTATGCCCACTTTACAGCACTTACGATATGACTAGGAATGGTCAAAAGGAAACGGCGCACATGCAGGGTGACTTTACACGCCAAGGGGTCGTGTTCTGCCCGATCCATATGCTATCAGGTGTCTGGTAGGTGCATAGCTGCAAGAAGTAATCCATGCGTAAGGACGGTCTCTCAGAGTGATTGAGTTGTGACTAGTGGATCGCAAGGCAAGGAGATCTGGAAGTAGGGATAACTGAACGTGGGCACCAAAGGGTGGTCGCCTTTGCAAAAACGAAATGAATTCTCTTCTGGCACCTCTGAGAGCAGACCCTGGGATTACGACGCAGAGTTTTCTATCGGCATCCTCCGATTCCAGATCCGGACTGTCTATTGTATTCACCTCTTATAAGTGTCGATTCTCAAGCCTGCAAGTACCAAATTGAACCCGCCGGGATCGTCCACTCTGTACTCCTTCCTCTCCCTTGGCTCATCCCTCTCCTTATCAACTCATTTTCAAACACCTATGCCTGCGGACCGCAATAAACATCGATCAAGGCACAGCCGCCCTGACAGGGATGGGTCTTCCGACCTCATTACTATGAGCAACACCCAGACTACCCGCCCGCAAGCTTTCTCCCGTCGGTCTAGAGGTCATTATCACAACTACCGCATGGCCAACGCACAAGATGACTCTTCCAACTACGCCACTGTGATCAACCAAAGGGACAACGGGGCACTCCTGGTCAACGGCCATGTGCGCGGTAACGTGGCTGTTTTCGACACAATAGTGATGGCTAAAAACCCAGGTGGTGGCGAGGATGGACCCGATCCTGCTCCTGGGCCTTCATCAGACATCTCTCAGGGAAAGTCTTTACGTGAGTCCATTAATATGTTAGACATAACAAGGCCTCACATCCTGCTGTCTTTTCGAAATTAGTGGAAGAGATATCAGAGCAACGCTCCGGGAAACTGATTCTTGACCAGAGGGGGAACCAGGCGTCTCTTGTTAACGGCAACGTCGATGGTACACTGAAGCACTACAAAGGTCCTCTGTTTCTTCAGGGGTATGATCGAGTCCCTGAGGGTGTCGCTATATTACTCGAGCGTCGGGGTGTAAACAACAGTAGCCGAACAGGTAGAAATGGTGAGCGGCTTACTCTCCTTCAGCCACACACTGAACCCATGGAACAAAATCGACGATAGGTGATAAATCCTTCCCACTCTATGACTATCCTGGCCAAGAGTATCGCAGGTGTAGGTGTTCATGTATGCTTCTCTCACTACCATTGTTTAAACCGAGCGTGTTCTCAGCATACAACCACTCGAGGAATTCTGCATACGAGTCACCAGACTCAGACTCAGACTTTCAAGCCCCTTCCCCAACAGCGTCCTCCTCTCGATCATAACTGTGCCTGTGGTCGGCGCCTCGGATTCTTAGCGGCAGTATACGGCGGTCGTTACGCCCAACAATTCGTCGTCACTAGAGTCGCGGAGAGGGATAGGAATGGTAGGGACTGGATAGCCCAGCGAACAAGGATATCAGACATCATCCAAACCCACATGTTGATTGATGCGTCTTGGAAGCGCACCAGTATACCGTATCTCTTATCTTCCCGCATTGATATCTTGATCAATACAGTAGTCACCAAATCGACTACCGTTTGCCAACTCAATTCATAAAACATTGACATCCAGGAGTGACACAAGCACACCTTGAATCAGGTGATCGTCAAAATGGATTGTCTCATGCAACGTCAGCTCGTCTAGTTTCCACCTTCCCTGATGTCAGGTTGTGGCGCTAACAAACAAGAATCTAAAAGCGTCCATGCGAATTTAGATACGGATCCGTGAGAGAGTCTGAGCAGCTGGGATCCGAGGAATTGATAATGGGGAGTCTGGTGCGTGCAAGGGCCAACCGAGCCCTGAGGGGGTGGTCTCCGTTGGTTGAAAGATCGCAGGAGGAGCCCCTCCCTCTCAGGTGATCATCCCTGCCTTAACGTCGTCAGCGGCCGGTGAATACAAAGACATTCACGACGAGCCAGAATTCCAGATTTTTCGAGTCTGCTCCATCTCGAAGTCCGACATTTTAGGTTGAAAACTCCTGCTTGTGAAAATAGTGAGAGTACGAAACGGCATAGAAAGACGGTCCTGAGGACTCATAATGAATGAAGTAGGACAGTAGACTGGAGCGAAGCGAGTTTCAGAATTTCGTAAAGATTTTATCGATTTGGGTGTGAAGATGGCGGCTCAATGCTCTAATACATGTCGCGAGAACGGGTGTGAAAGTCAGTTACCCGTTTTACTCATATCCTTAGTAGGGGATAAAGGATGGAATCGCTAATTAAGTGGAAATCGAGCGGGGTATCTAAAACGACGAATCACACTTGCCATCGGCTCAACGGATGTCTTGGCCCGTCAGTTGTGTCTCCTTTTCCTCAGGATTGTGCATTCGTCGAACTGAACCATCACGAGGAACTAGCAAAGTTAGCCTAGTCAGTTTGTAACTATCACCGAGATTCGTCAAAGAACTGGCACAGTGAAGAGTTTCACGTAAGCTACACGAGCTGAAGGATATGTTTGAGGCTCGAGTATAATGTTTGGGGTGCCGGTCAGTTGCTCTTGGTCATAGATGCAAGCGACAGCAATGAGGGAAGTAGATAACACCCTTCTAAGGTTGGGTGGAGGGCGCAGGGAACATCGTACCATCTCTTCCTGTATGTATATTCTCTCTTCAAGAACCGAAAAGAAATTGAAATGCAGGGGATGCCAGCTGGGTGGTTTCTCTCGACTGATCGGTTTCCTGCCGCCTATCATTCGCATGTGCAGGCCAAATCGCCAGTGACCTCAATAATTTGGGTCTTCCTTGATTGTTTGGGCAACAAGGCATTCGGCTACAGGAGCTGTAGAGTCCCCCTCAGAAGAATCTTGTGGCCGCCGATGGTGGAGTTTGGACGTAAGAAAGGTCAAACGGTGTTTGCTTCTGGAGTCCCAGTTGAGCCCTGGATTGGGTTTTTCGTCTTTCTCTTCGCTTGAAGTCCTAGATGCATGCTCCATCGACTCGCTCTCAAAGCTTCGAGCACATTTTTACGACGTCTCGCTCGTCGTCGTTTCTCATGAGTCTCAAGACCGAGATTTTACCACAGTATACTACTACACAGCACACGGAGAGATGCTCTCGTAAAAGAGACCCAAATACGATGCACGATTGAAATATACCTTCGCCTCCCCACTGAGGTTCTTCAAATCCACACTTGATGGATCGGCCTGGGCGTACTATTGGTGCGCGGCTGGATGCTTCTGGTTGTGGGCGGGGAGAGGAAGGTCTGTATTTCACTGAGCACATGTTATATCACGCCATTCAGCCGGAATGAAGATGGGACATCGAGTACCACTGTTAAGTGTTTGGCGTCAACTCCGAAATTGTTGACCGCGGGTCTCCAGCTTGAGAGACGGAGGGTCTATTAGTAGTGATGGTTCTAAGTTTATTCGACTGATACGTTCCAGTAGTGATACCCCGAGGACGCAAAGGGGGTGAGACGAAGCTATCGAGCTGTAGTAGGATCCTAAGACGCGCCTCCAGAGACGCATTGAGTGCGATTCTCCTCAACATCTCATTCTTCATAATTCTTATACTTCCCCATGATGTGTCCGAGTAAGAACAATAATTGGGTAGAATCTTGTGAGCTGCGAAGCAAGCAAGGGAAAACGACTTAGGCTTCGTGCCGATCCGGATCTACCAAGCAGAGCCAATCACCGGTCAGTATCCGGCTCGGACCCAGGTATATTCAAGTATATTAGGGTTTCCGACACACTGAATAGCTGTTTCATGATAACGAACACTTATGCACAAAAGCCCTGGTGCCACGCCCAAACCATGTGTTGGTCGTAGGCGCCTCACGCCCCAATGACACGTTTCTTTCTATCTGCTGCACTGGTTACACTATGACCGCGATGTCACCGACTTTTCCGATGCCATCTTTTCGGATCGCACCTTCTCGATCTTCCATGTCCATTGGATCAGAATTGTTCCAGGACATATTCGCATTGAACCTCCAGCGAATCTATGACGTCATAAGGCGTCTATCAGAGGCGCTTGCCTCTCAGAAGAGCAACTCCGATCCAGTACGTGTGAGTCCAGATCTTGCCGATCCCATCGATTACCGTTTCCTCCCGCGCTCGTGTCCTCGGCGCTGAACTGGTGCATTACTGAATAGATTTCGGCAGCACAGGAGGTCCCTCCTGAGAAAGAGTCTGGTATCAGGGCACAGGGTTACGATTTCAGTGCCTTATCGAGTACATTACACGGTATCAAGCGCAGCTTGGAGATAATTCGTTTGTCTATACTTTCCCAGAGACAATCTGAAGCCGTAGATTTGTTCTTAGCTCATCTGGGGCCACGATGCCTGAGGGAATTGAGGGCGAGCACTGACCACAATCTGCGTTCATCTAGCCTAAAATTGGAGACTTATAAGCGAAACTAACATGGGAAAGAGATGAACGCCTCGCGGCAGCTCCTCATAAATGGAAATACACATTTGTCCAATTCGAGAAATGAGCACGCCTTGCCCGCAAGCCCATACGTAAATTCAAAACGAGACTTCCGTTGCTACTTACCTACCACGGAGCCAATATGGTATGAGGTGGAGTGGGACCCACGCAGCGAGCTCTCTACCTCGCAAGTGCCTTTGGTCTGCCCTCGAATGAGGCGTGTGCACGAGGCAACCGTTGAAGGAAGTCCACGACGTGACCTCACTGATTCTGTCCGATTCAGGCACATTCTTCTCCGAGAAGTTCGCCGAAATGTCATGCCTTGTGCTACGCACGAGGATGAACTGTTGTTGAATAAGAACACAATCACACTGCTGGCATCTCTCCATCTCATCCTTGCACACCCAGCGTCTCACGTCGTCACAGTGCCGGCCGACAAGCCATGGAAAACGTCTCTCATAACACTTACAACGGCGAATACAACGACCGCCGTACTTTTTACGATCAAGGAAGTAACCGAGGTATTATTTGCAATGGCCCTGTCTCAGGGAACGTGACCACCAATCATGGTCAACGTCAACCTCGCACGGAGTCTTGCCCACCGAGGATGGATATGGAGGTGGATACAACTGCTTCACCGCCCTTGTCACCCTGTTAGTCTCCTTTGATCGTTGAATCTCTCTTAACGCTATCACTGATATATCGTGTCTTTAGACGGACGGCCTTCCTATGCTGACCGGGTTACAACGGAGCCTGGCCACTACACACAGCACCAGAGGATTCACTGTATGTGTATAGTATCTTGCTCGTTTACAAATAATTTAAACCTGATTTCGACTTGTTCTAGACGAGCGAAGCAATTCAAACGCCCAGGCAGATGGCCAAAGCTACCAGGACTGTCACCGTTTCAGTGAGCTAGCTTTCTCTCACTCTAGGGACCCCAGCTTACCTGTACGGGAATTAGATTCTCTACCTTCGCCTTATGGCACTGCCTCCAACAGCTCCCAATGGGGCGATTCATCCCATCTCCAGCAAGTCTGGGTGGGAGGATTCAATGTGGACCCAGTGCCGCCAGTAGCAACGTTCAACAGACCCCAGGGACAAGTGACAATGCCCGAGCCCGTTCTTTTCTCGGCTGGTTCGCTAACTGCTCCAAATTTAAATCATGGTGGCTCATATCCATCACCTCGGTCTGCGACGTACCCTCATTTTTCGCCACCGCTCCCTCCGACACAAGGCGTTTACGGGCCCTAAGACAATTTAAATAATGTCAATGTACCGACCGCCGAAAGAGCTGAGCGGAACCGTCCAGTGGTGCTTCATGGATAGTCGGTCCCGAGGAGAGCGTTCGGGGCGACAATGAAAGACGCAACGCCCAACGCCCATAATCACTCTCTCCCCTTTGGTATTTGTTTCCGACTCTCATGTTGTTCAAGGTTGGTGGGCCGTGGTCACTAGAGGGTGTATCGTTGTCGTTCCTAATTGCTTGGATATATCCCCGAGCGACATGGCATTGACGAAGGGTTGATGCCGGGTTCCCTTGCCCAATTTTGCTGTTATTCTCGATCCCAACTTATATATTTTATTTTCGTATTGCTTTCAGTGCACTGAGGTCATCACGATTTGCGATAGCCGGGCTAGCGTTGTGCTAATCAACGATGGTCGCTAGCGCCAGCACATGTGCATTTAGTTCGTCTTCAGTTGGTTGGTCTCCGTAGGATTTTGATCAACGACGACTTTCCTTGAGTTGAGGGGAATGTTTAGTGAGAGTTGGGGGGCAGCGAGAATGATGCTATTTGAAGAGTTCTCGAAGCCGCCCCTCATTGCTAGGTGCTAGGTGTGCCTGTGTAAGCAGGGCACGTTGCGGTACTTGAGCCAACGAGGGGACGATCTCAAGCTAACTACTACAGAACAGTTAAGGGCTATGTAGTATAGAGAATAAGAGAGAAMWTRRRTACCACGTATTCTTAATTCACTCTATAACCCCCACTTACTCGCACTTGACTTTGTGCGGCCTTACTCTCACGATGCTTCACTTTGCACTGCCTGTGATTTAGGTTGTGTGTGTTGGTTTGGTGTGTTGTGTTTTGAGCTTGGCAGCACCGATCTCATCACCATGATATTCGGGTGCCAGGGAGGTGGCGTGGACCTGACGATTCTTGTCCAACTGACTTTGATTTTCCTTCAGATATTTTCAAACAAGATAGCCGTGCAGTGCTGCAGCAATACAGTCCCACTTCTCCGGGAACTCTTCGTGGCCAAGGATGTCGAGGTTGTACAGCGGAAGTCCTGTGAGTAGGGCTAGGTGGGAATCATTGATCTCAAATGCACTGAAGGTCATTGTTGACGGCCCGTTGCAGAAAGCTTGAAATATGTTCTGAAATTCTGGCTCTGACATCTTGTATGCTGCCTGGCTGGCAACAACATGGCAAAGCGATGGCACAAGAATAGGTTGTTTTTTCAAATAGGCTCTGGGTTTTGTTCAGATCGGAGAGTGCGGCCCCTGATTCATGGCATCAGTCCTGAGACAGGCAGAGCTGTAGGAGAATGCTCACTCGAGAGTTTTCATTCTCTGCGCCTTCTGCTCTTGTTCAGCCTGTTTTCGCTCTGCATTGGTGAGATACTTGGCCCTCCTGCCCATGGCGGTCAGGATATGGGAGTGAATAAGAGATGTTTGCGGTGGAATGTAATCGATACACAACGTCCCCATTACACCATGCACCACAAGTGGAAAGAGGGTGTATTCATCAGCTGTACAGTGGCTCACAAAACCTTTCCAATGTTTTGCACTTTTTGAAAGATGATTGAATATCATGGGAAATAAATTACGTAAAATTTTGAATTTATTCACAAACAAAGGTCAACATGTTGGTCACATGTATGCCAAATCACATGCTGATATTACCATTTTTGGTACTTCTTTCACATCATACAAATCTGCAAGTCATTGGAAAGGTTTTGTAACTAATCATTTTTTACCTCTTCATCCAACAAAATCATGTGATTTTGTTGAATAAATGCAAATATAACCAAATAAAATCATGTGACCATGATACTAGAGGTATATAGGCTGAAGTACGGCCGCTCTAAGTCCCCCATAACCACTATCCGCATCTCCTATTCACCATGCACAAACTATCCTCTACCTCAATCTCTTGTATCCTTTATCTACTCGATTCTGGAGAGTCAGCAGCTTCTATTCATCGTCAAACTGGTTATGGCATTGCTACCATCAGTCGTCTTTGCTCTGAACACCGTCCCAACCTTTCCAAAGCCCCTGGTGGTCGCCCTTGCGACAATGCAGTGCAGGCAGCAGGGATGCTTCGGAACCAAAGTGGGAAGAGGTTCTCCACACAAACATTGCGCCGGAGGCTGAAGGAAAGTGGTATGACAGCCGTAGTGAAGAAGAAACAGCCCAAGTTGCAGGCACGCCACAAGAGGGCTAGGCTAGAATTTGCAGAGAGGCATGCAGAATGGACAGTGGAGGATTGGAAGAAGGTAATTTGGTCAGATGAGACTAAAATTAACCGTTTGGGGTCAGATGGAAGGAAATATGTGTGGAAAGAGGATGGAGAAGGCCTAAGTGATAGGCTGGTAGAAGGAACTGTGAAGTTTGGAGGTGGAAATTTGATGATGTGGGGATGCATGACATGGGATGGGGTTGGGTATGCAACCAAGATTGATGGGAAGATGGATGGTGAACTCTACACAGAGATTCTGGGGGATGAATTCATCAAGACACTCGAATATTTTGGATACGACATAGAAGATGTCATCTTCCAGCAAGACAATGACCCCAAACACACCAGTCGCAAGGCCAAAATATGGTTCTCTGACAATGATGTTGAAGTTCTCAAGTGGCCTGCACAATCTCCTGACATCAATCCCATCGAACACCTATGGCATTACCTCAAAAGACAACTTGAAACATATGAAGAACCAGCCAGGAGTGTTGGAGAGCTTTGGACAAGAGTTGAAAAGGAATGGGATGGGATTCCTGTGGAGGAATGTCAGAAATTGATAGAAAGTATGCCTAGAAGACTTGCAGCAATTGTCAAGGCCAAGGGAGAATATACCAAGTACTAAATGATACCAGTGACATAGAAAAAATAATCAGTTACAAAACCTTTCCAATGACTTGCAGATTTGTATGATGTGAAAGAAGTACTAAAAATGGTAATATCAACACGTGACTTGGCATACATGTGACCAACATGTTGACCTTTGTTTGTGAATAAATTCAGGATTTTACGTAATTTATTTCACATGATATTCAATCATCTTTCAAAAAGTGCAAAACATTGGAAAGGTTTTGTGAGCCACTGTATGTACAAGTACATGTAACATGCGCAGTGTCAAGTCGCTGAATTAGAAGGTCCAGCCTCTGTGGTGAGTGGAGAGGAAAAGATTGTCTTGCCTTTCCGCCGTTGTTGCTGCACCTCTTCCCGTTCTCAATGCTGATAGAAAAGCTGAGGATCGTCAATCTCAGCCTTTGCTTTCTGGATCATGCCATTGACTCCTGACCATTCCTGTTCAAAGGATTGACACATATCCCGACAAATCGTGGCCTGCTGTTCTGCATACGCTTTCAAGCCCTCTGCATACTCAGGTGAGACTGGTTGCTCCCATTCAGCAGTTCCTCGTGCGTGCCAAGATTCCTCCTTCCATTGAAAGAACCGAGAAGTACAATTCATCTCTTCACGGACAATGTTGATTTCTTCGAGGTGGCGTTGAGCCCTGGC
>SDEE01000524.1:0-35123 GCA_004126415.1 Candolleomyces aberdarensis | reverse complement strand
TAACTTACTAACCCTAATCTCTGGTATGTGGCAGCGTGCCTCTAAGTCGGCAGTCCTCAAGCAGACTCCAACTCTCGTGAACCCAAGAGTAGTGTACCCTTTTATTATCCTTCGTGCTGCGCGAGATATCTTAAGACTGGTAGGGTTTTGTAACATAGAGATTTGATTAGGCACGACCATGTATTGAATTATGTGTGTTTATTCGCGAAAAAGCGAACACGGTCACCATGGATAATACTAATTCTAGAGCAAAAGTTAGAGAGACTGGAGGCGCGACAAAAATGGTGCAATCTCCAGTTGTCAGCGAAATGCATTGTTCCACATTCGAATCGACTCAAATACCAGGACCCTTATAAGGGGGTTGCTCCATGGATCTAAATAGCGCCCGGTAGCAACGACCTCTCATGAATCGGCTATGACAATTAGAGATCATGAAGAACGCTCGATCCTAAAGATGAACTTCTCTCGATGTGGTAGAATGCGAGTCATTGATATTTGGCACCGGCTCATTAGAGAATATAAGAGGGTCGAGTTGGGAGCATCTTCTCGGAGCAGCTCACCCGAAACAACACCGACCTATGCACTGGTCCCGATCCTTTATGGTCTCAAAGCAAGGTGCGTGATTCATGCCGATCTTCAGAGTCGACATCTTCCCCCGTTACGATCCTTCGCTCCCATGTTCATTATTTGATCTGCTTGAGTCTCTGACACGGGGTGATATGTAGGAGGGTGAGAACATCGCGTGTTTTGCCTTACTCTCCGTTCCTCACACGTGCAACGACAATAGATGGACAGAGAATTTTGATATCGTGAAGGTGAGCGCCTTGTCGGAGATCTCCATGCCGGATCAACACGGCTTGCCTTGTTGGGCCGCAGTTCTCACTGCGTGACAACTTCAAGTGGGTGTGACAACTGTGACTAGTTTGTGACAGTTGAGTTCTCACAGGCCCTTCCTCTCATCGATTGCGTTCTCAACTACTGCTGCTTAATTCCCCTGAATTCTGACCTCATATTCACCCCATTCATTCTCAATCATGAAAAAAAGTCAAAACCTCCGTTTAAACCTGCTGGAACCCACGCCTCGCATATGCAACATTCATCACTGCCGTCTCCGAACAGGGTCTCGCGATGCGCATTCTGCAACCGGGAGCTGAAGGATGGCAGAGGACTTAAACGGCATCAAGACAGCTGTAGGAAGAAGGCAAAGGATGAAAAAGCTAATGAAGTCTACCTCATGCAGTTGGATATGGAGCGGCAGGAAGGTGAGTTTCGGGTTCTTCGCTGCACCGACTTTGATTGCCCACAATTCTGACTTCCAATCATGACGTAGAACTGAGCCTCCCTCCACCCCTTCCAAAGCCATGGGAGAACCTCCCGAGGCTTCATCCAGGTATGCACTGTCAAAAACCTTCTTATGTGGCTGTGCATTTACATGTGTTTGTAACCATAGCTGGCATCAACGCTGTGATCCCACCTTCAACTTGTCGCACCGCTGGTTCATCTGGAGCCGACGCTGAATCACCAACAGAGTCTCATCAAGGTTGTTGCTTTGTTACTTCAACCATTGCTTTTTTGCTTACCCCCGGGTTGCTCTGACAGATGACGCAGCCAGTCCTGCTCTGGGCGATATCCGAATTGAATATTTTCCAGGTAGTGGGCGCTCAGATCGCTACATGTCAGCGGATGAGTATGATCGACCACCGCCAAAAATTCCACATCGTGCGCGGACGCTCTCTGGAGACCGTCCTGCATATTATCCGTTCCAATCTCAGGCAGATTTTGAGTTTGCTGGGCTGGCTCTTGATGCCTTGAACCACCGGCAACTCGATCAATTACTGTCGACGATTCAGCGCTGTCTGTGTGGTGATGATCATTTGACTTTTAAGCGATTGTCAGATGTGTACGATACATGGAAACATGCCGCAGAAATGACGACACCTGTACGTCCTTGTCTTGGATGTATCTTGATGACGGTTCAAACCCAACTTGAAAATGATGTATTTTAGTTTAAAAATTGTGATCTTAATATACCATTTCAAGGCGAAAACCATTTGTTCAAACTTCTTCACTGTTTGCTCTGGGACTGGGCTATGGAGCTGGTTGACGACCCAAATCTAATCCAACTCTTTGAATGGGATCCATGCAAAATGTATCGCTACAATGGAGAGGAGTTTGTTCAATTTGTGCATGAGCCATGGACTGCGCAACGACTTTGGAGTATTCAGGTAAACGAACATAGCTTGGAATTTTGGCAATGTTGATGGGCTCATAATTTATCATTCTGATTAGGAAGAACTTCCAGCTGAAGCAAAGGCGCTACCATTCATCATATATGTGGATAAGACAAAATTATCAACTGCAGGGTCAATTCAGGGTTATCCTGTGTTTGTTCGAATCGGGAATCTGCCAGAGAATATCCGTAATAGTCACGGATTTGGTGGTGGAAAGCTAGTTGGTCTCCTTCCCATTGTAGGTTGTTGTGTTTATCTATGCTTCAAGAGTTTGTAACATCTATTCAGGTTGATGATGATGAAGACGAGAAGGGAAAGTCAGCATTTGTTGACTTTAAGCGGATTGTTTGGCATAAATCCTTTGATGCACTCTTTACTTCAATTCAGGACAGTTCAAAAAATGGGCGCTGGAAGAAATGCGGTGACGGAGTTGAACATCACCTTTTTCCATTGGTGTATATTCTCTCTGCAGACTATGAAGAACAGTATGGCTGAACACTATTTCATTTTTCATATTGGGATCTCACTCTAGTTCTAGATGTGTCATGGCCCTTATTTGAGGATATCAGGGGCTATTTCCTTGCCCAGTCTGTCTTGTACCAGCTGAAAATTTGCCTGATACAGGCCTTGTTTTCGCTAAATGCACTGCAAAAGGTTCAAAGGGACTGGTTAAATCAGCATCAAAAGCCAGTACAAAGGCAAAAACAGAAGAGATATTAAAGAGCCAGAGCCTCCGCAATGTTCCAGTAAGCACTTTTTACCCTACAGGAGTGTCAGTACCATCATCTGATAATGGAAATCTGGAAGAGTGCATTTTGGGGACTTTCAAACTCAGATCCACATGAAGCACTTTCTTGGGACCATATGCACAGTTATGCTCATGGTCTTGGTGGAAAGCATCTGTGGCCTGCCCTTCAAACCATTCTGAAGGAATTCAAGCGATCTGTGGCAAAAACGGTTGATACAAGGTATAGATCAGGTTATTTCTTGGACAAATAAAGTCTAAAAACAAGGCTGTTATAGGGTGGCATCTCTTCCATGGTGGAGCCGCTTGAATCATTTCTCAAAAGTCATAGATGTGCAGTTCAGCGACTCAAATAAATTTCGGGACATCATGAAGGTATCTAAACTTAGTTGTTTGATAGAAATATAATTGACTCAATTCACAGATTTGCATCTTTGTCACCCATGATATATTGAACCACAGCTCAAGCAAAGCTGGTTTTACTTTGCTTCAAGCAATTTGTAGTTATCTGAATCTTGATATGTATGCTGCTATGGATACACACACCATCCCATCAATTGAAGAAATCCCTGGAGAGATTGGAGTCCTGACAGGATTTATTAAGGTAAGTACTGTACTAGATTACCTCCCTCAGACCATTGACTTAGCCTGAGTAGAAATTTCAGCAACTTTCAACTACCAAGAAGTCTTGGAATTTCCCCAAATTCCACACCCATGTCCATATGGCTGATGACATTCAAGAAAAGGGAATCACCAAGAACTCTAATACAAATGTGGGTGAAGGGTTCCATCGAGGGCTCAAGCATACATTTCTCCACCATTCAAATTTCAAGAATGTTGATGATCAGGAAATATCTCACAAATAGACTTGGCTCGTATACCTACTAAATTGGAACCTGAAGCTGGCTCAATATGCACTGTGGCACCATGTCCACGCAATCATCCAGAACAGCATTGATACTAGCAATCTTGCAACAGAGGAAGCAGAGCATCTGGTGAATATGCTGGATGGTGATGAGTTGGCAGCAATCACAGATGTTCTCAAGCCCAAAGAACAAGTCAATTGGTTTGGAAGAGTAGTTTTGGGTGCACCTCAGAAACAGCAGACAGTTCAAGATGTCATGGCCACATACAAGAATAACCCCTTCTATGCACCACTTGAAAGTCTTGTTAAAGCATTTCTCAAAGTGACAACACCACATGGACAAGTGAGTAGAATCCAAGTTGTGTTTTTTGAATTCCTCTAATTGTAGTGTTTATTCAACAGATCAAGGAATATCGATTTGTCAAGATCACATATCGTTCGAGCGTCACCTGGAAATCCACAACTGATTATCTCAGATGCTCACCATTCTTTTTCCATCAGCCACGACATGATTTCATTCTATTTGAATCAACAGTGGGGCCCATCTTTGCTCAACTCCTCATTGTTTTTACATTGCCAGAAAAGCAAAATATCGTCCACCCACTCGCATTGATTCTACCTTATGATGGCAAGATTACATCAGCAAAACAAAACTGCGACAAGAATCTGGGATTGTACCGAGTTCGACACCAGAGTAAGCCTCAAATAATTCACCTGGGCTCAATTGTCCATGGTGCTGTTATTTTTCCAACTTTTGACAATGAGAACGAAGGGTTTGTATTCAATGTACTTGATACGGACATGTTTATGCGCGTGAAGAGTCTTCTAAATTAGCTCCGATAAGTTACTATCCCATCACTAGTCTTGTTGATGTCCTTTTAGTGTATAGCGACATTGCACAGCCTGTTTTTCGGTTCAATTTACCCATTTCAATTTTCACTCTTTACTTCCTTGCTTCTTGACACTCAACAACTACCATCCTCCTGTTCCACCCTTCCAGTCATGCGGCCACCAACCACTGGAAAGAACAAGCAACACCGCCATCGACATCAAGTTGTTGATTCAGACTCTGAATCAGGGGAAGTGTTCCCATCTCCTTCCGATTCCAAAATCGAGACAACATTGGCATCTGGTTCCAACTTGAGCAAAGGTGCCACGCACTTTCGAGACATTGTGTGTTCTGAGATTTTATGTTAATTACTGTACTTGACTGATGATTTGCCACAGTTTCGTTCAAAGGGGAGCGAACACCTGCGACACATTGTGTCTGAGCTCCGAAAGGGAGCTACACCCCTGATCTTTGGGATTCCAGCTTCAGCATATGTCAAGGATAATGATCACTCAAAAGTCGCTGAGTGGGTGAAGCTGTTCAGACGGCCAGGTTTGAAAAAAATTTCAAAGTTTGCCCCCATCATATTCCCGGAGGGAAAAGAAGACATGGACAAGATTTTCCAGGCTCTGCATCTTCCGTTGGTGAGTCGGTGTTGATAGCTGCCTTCCAAGCACAAATTTCATTTTTGTCACTAGATGGCGAAAGCAATACTGTTTGGAAAATCCTCAGTCGAGTTTGACGAGAATGGGAAAGCTTGGAAGGCAAAAGAAGGCCCACCTGTCGGTGTTCTGTGGGGCATAAACAAAACCACACCTGGCCTGATTGCACTCGTAGGTGCATTGGTGAGTGTGCCTATGCGGCCACACCCCAGCTAGCAACTTATCTCACCTCTCGCATATCCAGGGAGTTTTCTCTCATTCACCAGACCCCGAGCTCTCACCAGTGGGTAAGAAAACTGAAATTGATTACCGACAGCTCTTTACTTTTTACAAGAAAATTATCCTTCGTGGATTTCGGGACACATCAGCAAAGCAAAAGCAATACACCAAGATGTTTCATTGGTATAACAGCATTATTTTTGCTGATAGACTACCAGCGTCATTAATCGATACCCCCGATGATGACGGCGCCGAGAGCAGCGATGAAGAGCGAGCATTCCAGGGTGGTGGTAATGGCGCTGAAGCGGAGGATCGCAACTTCAGTCTGAGGGATAGCGTTGATGACTGGGATGCTCCGCTACCCTCTGATGACCATTGCGAGGCCAACATTCAAAGCGACTTGCCCAGTGCTCCAAATCCCGCTGTCGCCATTCCCACTCCTGCTGACCCTCAAGCATCTCCATCTAGGCTTGAAACTCCTGACAAAAACGAGAGACCAATGGTCCCAGATGGTCCCAGTCCCAGTGAAAGCCAGCCTGCAAAACCCAGCAAACAAAAGGGCAAGGAGAAGGCTCCAGTCGGTCGACGAAAGCCAGACCCAAAGACCACCCGACTGGCAAGGGAATTGGTGCAGCTGACGGTCTCTGGGCCTCAAGTCCACATGAAAGATGCAAAGGATCAGCCATCCTCTTCTTGTCAAAGCAAGAGGATCACCAGGGGGGCTTAGCTCTTGAAGGGAAGCGACAACGAAAGGCTGGAAAATGTCAGGATGGGCTTTCAGTGAAGACTGTACATAGATGTGAGTTTCTTGACAAAAATCAATGTATTGTGCATGTATCTACCTTCTTGGCAATGTATATTCACTTGTGCAGCTGTGGAATCGGGGAGGAAGAGAGAGATATTGCGGAGACAGTGGGTAGAAAGAGGGGCAGAATTGCAACAGTGTTGCGATTCTGTGACGATTAGATGGGCCAGAGTTCTAACTCCATTATCACAATCAATCTGATCGTTATCTTTCGTCCTCATTGACATCTTTGCATGACATGATTCCTGCCTATTGTCACTCGCTGTCATGCCTTGTCACAGCATTTGGAAATTTCCGACACAGTTAGAATGTCTTGACAATCAAGTTGCTTTGCAAAAGAAATATTGATAACCAGCCACAAGAGCATGGGAAAGAGTCACATGTAATCGTCTGGGAAATTTTACCAGTTTTTTTGTGTCTTGAACAGCCAGGTAAAAAAAAACATTGGTTACTTGTGTACACCCTCACAATTGAGACTACATTTTTGCAGAGCTGCTTTTGATATTATGGCTCTATTGACAGAATCAGTGACAGCCAGATGTTCTAAATCAAGGGTGGTCTGCAACTTGTGAGTGGACCCAGACTGAAACCTGGTCAAACTCAAGATACATATAGTGCTTTCATGTCTGTCCACTTATAGGATTGATGAAAGCGAAAAAGTAACCAAAAATTGAGCTGATGATGAACATGAATTGAATTCTCAATTGGGTCCTGCATCAAAACGTTTCTTGGCATTTGACTGCTAGACACAAAACCCAAGTCTTTATGGCCTCGGACCTAATCACAGAATTGTTGCAACTTGGGGTGTATTGATTAGAATACACTAATGTGAGTACTCAAAGCTTGTTTTAATACATTTGTTTATTTCTATATTTCTACAAACATGTGTCTGTCATAGTCAAAGAGAGCGCAACTGATGTTCTGGCCTTTCTGGTTTCTTTTCTCGCATGTTGAGTCAAGTGTAATTGCAGAGGTTGAAGCCTAAGGCTTGTAAAGGATAGATAGAAGCCTCACACTCATTCTCCTTGTTGTTTCACCAGGCTGGGGGCTTTGAAGCGCTGAAAGGGGACTTGTGGGACTGCCTGAGGTATGAACTTGGGGTCAGTGGGCTGTCGCTTTGCGCAGCAGGTTCCAAGGCCTCATTTGATTTTTGCGGGAACTGGTCATGTCATGCAGGTTGCACCAGGAGGACAACTCTGGTTACTTTTGTGCATGAATTTGAGATTACACTGTCAATTTTCATGAGGCCCATAATCGTTCTCATGCTCTATTTGTACACTCACTTTTTAAACTTGTGTCTTGCATCATACATTTGACACCATTGGAGATAGAACATCTATTCATCTAATTTGGAAAGCCAAACATTGCAATGACAGTCTGCAAGTGAGGAGTGTATAGGAAAACGGATTCAGGGAAGCCAGACGAGATGCATCCTTGAAGGACTTAAGGACAAAGAAAGAAGTTTGCTTGCACAGTCACATTGTACAAATCAAAAAAAAAGCTTGGCGCGAGTACTGCTAGGGTAAAAGTACCTGAGGCTTTAGAGGCCTTGGAAAAGAGCTGCAAAGCCCAATAAATGGTGGTTGAAGCTACAATCATTGAACTGGGTACATTATCACATTGACACACCTTGGGCTTCTGGAACTATTGTTGTTGTCCAGCTTCCTTCCTTGATTTGTGTTGCTCTCTGCTGGTTTGATGTGATCCAGTGGCTCTCCTGATTGTGGCTTGGGCCCTATATCCCCGCCCAGTTCATCAATAGCACTAAATTGGCTGGAAATGGAGGTGCTTGAGTTGTTTTCCTCAACAAAGAACTGTATTGAGGATAGTGCATTCTGCGAGTCTGTGTATTGACCATGTTGACGCCATTTTCTGAGTTGGATAATAAATCGGGCTGTAAGGAGCCCAGAGAGGCTAAAGGTCAATAATTGTTAGTGTCTTAGATACAGCTTCAACAAAACCAAAAATGGTGGATGAACACATACGGGAGCTTCAAACTGTTTGCAAGTCTTGAAAAGATTGGATCGACTGACTAGATCACAGACATAAGTGGCTATCGCAATATGCTCCAACTCAGACTTACATAATTTAGTGCAAGACTTGTTGCTGACAAAGCAAAGACAGCGCTGGGAGGACATCAGATGAACTCATCCAATTATGAGCTGGAGGTTGAGGCTAACGTGATGTAAATCAATCCTGTATCTTGGATTAGACGGGATCTGTATACTTAGCAAAGTGATGCGTACCCTGAGAGAAGACAACATAATGAAGAGAGGCTTTGGGGTTGTCTCTAAATTTGAAATTCTCTCGTACGGTCCTCCACGCACGAAAGGCAGCAAGAAGAAATGCTGTGACTTCATAGAACAGCATGAGCACAGAAATTGCTCCTCGAACTGAAAACAGAAGTTGAGAGAAAAGAACCAGAGTGAACGTGAAGACTCACTCCTAGTACCAATTGTACAGTGATCTATCAGAACAGAAGATGTAAAGCAGGTGGCTTAGCTCGTACCCCAGAAGATGTGCAGGACCTTGGCATTGGTTGAAGGGAGCTCTGACAATGAGCAGAAGTAAAACCACCAGTCCTAGTGCCCCGAGGAGACCAGAGACAACCTTATTCTTGCCGTAAATGGCCAAAGTTCGAAGTCCCCAGACGGCTTCATTCTCTTGTTGAGCTACAAAGCCAATGTGAAAATGGACGGGCGCACCTATGATCCCTGCATGTCCCAAGATACTCATCACTCCCGATATTATATACCCAATGTCACACCTGTGCGTCGATCAGAGTTCAAACAAGGACGACGGCCAAAGAGGGAGGAAGGGTCACTAACTTTGAGTTTAAATTGGATATCAGTCACACAGCGACAAATAAAGGGAATGATTCACACTCACCGTCGAAGTCATTCCTGGTTGAATTGATACCAAGTACACCACGTTGGCCACGAGCGAGTAACGGCAGAAAACGTAGAACAAAGTCGTCAGTTTCCATGGATGACGCCAAATGTATTCGATTTCGTCGATAATCGTCAAGGCATAGTCGAAGTATAGAACAGCTGTGATGTTGCGGTGGTCAAAGGTTGGGTAGGTTATGTTGATGTTCCCAGTACTTACTGACACTGGAGACCTGAACATTCATGCTCAATCTGAGTTGGATCGTAAGGCATTCAATGTAACCACTCATCTAGTCGAATGCGTGCTTACCTCGACATCGAAAGGGATATGAGGGAGAGTGGGAGAGGAACGAGAGAGAAGGGCTCCGATCACTTCAGACTTCCGCTCTTTGAACTCCCAGATATCCCGATACGGAATCAGAAGTTGGCCGAGTGCGAACTAGACGGGAAAGAAGCTGCGACGGAAAGAGAGCGGCTGGTTTCACCGTGCTTGGCGCGGACTGTTGGCTCCTTGTCTGATTCCGTCTACCGCCATCATGCTTGGCATATGTCTTAATAGACGCGGATCAGGAACGAGTCCTCACCTCACCCGCCACGTGTAGGGGAAATTTGGCATTTTAGACAGGGCATTGGGTGTCGGTGCAAGGCGAACAGCACCAGCGGGAACATGGAAGGACGATGAGTGTCCCGACAAAGGCGCATATGATATATCATAGTAATGGCACAAGGTCCCAACAAGGAACGGCCATTTGCTGTGTTGTGTGACACAGTGAGACTTGATACCACCGAGGTGCTCATGATAAGGATCTAAGCACAAGACGAATCCGCTCCGGCCAGACTTCGCGATCGCTGAGAGAGAGCAGGTAGAGAAGATTGCTTTTTCAGTTGCGAAATTCACTTGACGGCGCCGAGCTTGCCGAGAGCTAGGCAGCTCAGAGCTCGTTGAGCCTCACCGTGCTAAATTATGAAGCATTGCTTTCTCATTGAATCAGATTGATGAATGTGAACCTCAAACCTCTGTAAAATCAGGAAAGACACGGATCACAGACGATATAATGGAGGAAAAAAGGAGATAGACAGCAAAGGAAGGTAAACATTGAATTCCACGCCACTCTGTATCTAAGAAGCCCCAGTCACCCAGCTTTTGCGTGCCCTCCATTGAAGATCTGTTACGAACCTCGAGGTAGTGTGGTGGGCCTGGTATGTTCAACTTTCCGTTCTCGAGTCCCGTCTGACGGAACTCGTTCTCCGACTCCCCCGCATCTTCCCGCTCTGGGTACATCAAACCAATGCAGATCCGGCGCAGAGGTGCGATGCTATACAACTTGGGCTC
The DNA here is from genome assembly GCA_004126415.1 of Candolleomyces aberdarensis. Classification (NCBI taxonomy): domain Eukaryota; kingdom Fungi; phylum Basidiomycota; class Agaricomycetes; order Agaricales; family Psathyrellaceae; genus Candolleomyces; species Candolleomyces aberdarensis. The sequence goes on along the minus strand of SDEE01000524.1, from coordinate 24,546 downwards.
TGCTGGGTCAGATGTCAGAAGAAACGGACACTGGGATTCGGTTTCATCATGGACTCATCATGCCCAACGTGAACTTCACCGTTCGACTAAGCTACGACAGAGAGCAACAGAGACCGGTGTGCTCACTTGGGATTCGGAGTGCGTTTAGCTGGTCCCGTGTTTGACCCCTATGCAATGTATTGGGACAGCAAGACATGTAGATGACCCAACGCTGAGTCTAATCCTCTGCCTAGGAGCAACCGCTCATTCTAGAGTGCACAGGTGTGGGCCGATAGTCTACCCGAGAATGGGATGGGAGTTTCTCGTAGAATCAGGACGGGTCAAGCAAGCTCTCGTTGCGCCCCATTTTCCTTTTTTCTTCTTGCGATTTGATTACTCAAACTTGGGAACCCCAATCTAATATCCGCCGTTTGATGTGGCCGCCGTCTTCTCCGTCAAGATGAAATTGAATCGACGGCATATATGTGCTACGTTCATCTTTCCAAGTTGGACCGGTCCACACCTTCCGCTTCTCCACCCAAACACCGACTTTGAGGGCCAGCAGCGGCGTGACTTTGCTTGCGAACATTGTGAGTTAGTTCACTCATATAGCCCGTCGGTTGAGTAATAGTTGATTGGATGGGGCGCAAGTCAGACGGAGGGCATGTGGAGCGAAGGATACCGCACCCCTTCCACATCCGGTATATGTACTTGACCTTCCTTTTCCCATTCGTATGGGCTGGAAGCATCAATCGCGCTACTGCAGCCACGTAGCGGAGTCTGGGAAGTGTTGAGTAGTACACACATCCAACGGGATTGAGTAAGGACGAGAGAATCAGAGAAGGAGAAAGGGTCCAGAGACTAGGCAGGCACGTAGATCTATATCGCACCGTAGAGGGAATGGCAGAGGTTTCTTCACCAGGTTGGCATCCCGATTCTCGTTCTATTCGTAGCTGTTCACAAGCCATATTCAACGTGCAGTCGAGTCCGATCGCACTGTCGAGTGTCGCCTCGTTTCGAGTAAGTAGTGAAAGCGAGAGGCCGTTGAGAGCAAGGTCGGACGGTATATGTTCACTCTACTTTCTTTGACACTGCAAGTGAGGAAATCGCTGAATTATATTCACTACAGTGTGCGCGCTAGCAGGTCTTCAAAACCTACAGCACAAGAGCAGAACAGACGACTTCGAGTGATATTTGAATGATTTTAGAGACGATACAATCAAGGAATGATCGGGGTGTCGAACAGACAACGACCGTATAAAAATGATAAGATAAAGGGTATATATGAAGAGGAAGAGTCAAACGTCTTCAACCTCCCTCCCAGGAAGAATATCACGAAGTAGATGGAGAAAAGTAGATGGGGAAGAGAAGATGGGGAAGAGAAAAAGAGAGAAAGAAAAGGGATCGGATGAAGTTAAGAAATGCGAGTCCTAACGAAAGATATCAAACCGAACCTTACCAAAGGAACACCATCCGTCTACCAAGCCCACTGATCCTCGCTCTCCGCCTCTGCCTTACCCCACGAATTGAAAGGGAACATAACAAGCGCAGGTCCCGCGACCATATTCTCATCACCCACGACCCTAACCTCCTTCTCATCCTGAGCACTACCTCCTCGCACGATCGTGATATACACAGCACCCTTGGCCTTCAACTCTTTCGGCACCTTGACGTACCCTCTAACAACACCCTCGCTAGCCGCAGAGTCGGAGACTTCAACTCGCTCAATGAAAGTTCCGGTTCCGATGATGAAAGCAGCGAAGATAGATTCTTTGTGGTTGAAGTCGGTGCTTTGGAAGGAAATCTCGATTTTGGTGCCGGCTTCAACCAGGCCAGGGAGGTGGAGAGGTGGGAATGCACGTAGACCTTCAGGGAGGAGAGCAGAAGACGAAGAAGAGGAACTGGAAGAAGACTGGGATGAGGCCGAGGATTCGGAGGAAGACCACCCGACGCCAGATCCGGAACCAGAGCCAGAGCCAGAGCCAGACGAAGACGAGGAGGAAGAGGAGGACGAAGCAGATGAAGAGGACGACCGCGAAGAAGAGCCATCTTCATTGAACGGGCAGGAAGAAATGAAGTTCTTGGCGATACTCCAAGCTTGGTTGAAGGTGATCGGCGTCTACAAAGTTGGGGAGAGTGAAAGAAAGAAGCGTCGTCAGCAAAAGCACTGGTCAAGACAAAAAAACTCATACCTCGAAAGCGGTGTTCCATGGGTTCTGCTTCTTGACCGCAGAGTTGATCCAAGCGGCATGACGAGCCTCCACGCCCATCATGGAGCCGAAGACGCTAATATAATCCTGCAAAGATAGTCAGTCAACATAACCTTTGAAAGTGTGAGGGTATAAGCCTACCCCGTTGTGAAGGTGGCTCAACGCGCCGTTATAAGCCGAAGAAGCGACGGTCTCAATGGCCACGCTGAGCTCGATGAACTGTTTCACGTCGCAATCAGGGCTATTACACGTAGAGGTCAGCGATCTCGTCGGATGGTGATATGATCGAACAAGAAAACTTACAAGCGATATTCGCACCTCTCCACTGGTGCGGCTCCGGACCCTCGAATGGCATTGTGCAGGAATCGGACGTGAGTCTGTTCGTGGTCCTTGATCTGGAGGTATCGACCACGAACCCAGTCAGGATAGCCGGCGTTATGGAAGTCTTCCTGGCTGAGGCGAGAGAGCGATGTATTATAGAAGGACTCGGCGAGATGCTCGAGGGTGAGAGCGAAGTTGAGTACGCGGACGTCATTCGAGACTTTAAGTGAACCGTGAATGAGTTGGGAAAGTGTAAAGTTAGATGAGGAGAACTCACAAGCATTGTTGTTGTCACAGCGTCCGTTTCCGCTTCCGTTGGCCTCGTCGCTGCCGTACCCGGAACCTACATCGATCAGTGACCCATCAGCTATGATTACAAGTAAAGGGCCAAGGTGAACTTACCAGAAGCGCCAATGGACCCGCCTAAGGTCAGTCGCAGAGGGTCAGCCACGAACGAGACGCTGGAGAGATGGGAACGTACCAGAAGAACCGCCTGAGCCTGATCCTGAGCCCGAGCCATCGTTCCCAGAGTTTTCGCTACCATCGCCATTGTGGCTGTCCTTGTTCTCGCCGGAGGCAGAGGAAGCGCTGGAGCTTGAGCTGGTTTCGCCACCACTGCTGGAGGCGCTGGAGCTGGCACTGGAGCTGGCGCCGCTTCCCTCGTTGCCATTGGTATATACGTAGTAGGCGTCGGTAGATTCGGAGCCGGATCCAGAAGAATGGTGGGTATAGGTTCCAACACCAGAGCCAGAGCCAGAGCCAGAGCCAGAGGTGTAGACGTAGTAGTTGGCCGATCCCGACCCAGAGCCAGAATGACTGTTATTGTCGCCGTTGTATGACGACGCGCTGGAGGAGGCCGACGACGATGACGAACTGGCTCCAGAACCGGACGAGGAGGAGGAGGAGGAGGAAGACGACGAGGTGCCGCCAACAGAAGATCCGTCGTCGTTCCCACGGGTTAGGACGGCAGCGGGCGAGGCGACCACTATGGGGAGGAGAATCGCAAGTAGAGAGAAGACGCCTGTGAGCTTCATGGCGAAGAAACGAGAATTTAAAGAGCGTAAAGAGAGGAGTAGGCTGGGGCAAGAATAGAGAAATAGAATGTGGATGCGTCGGCCGTATCAAACTAAACGAACGAAAATGAAGGAGCGTGGGGGCTAATAGTACAAGTGCAGCAGTTGAGGAAAAGAGTTGGGGGCATCGGTGGCCACTATATAGCCATTTTCATGGAGGCTGACATTGCAAATATCTGTCGGTCAGCCCAGCGATAGGGCCTGCCGATTACATCGCCGACTTGAGGCGGACCATCATTGATATTGAGGATCGGAGCCCATTCTCGTTCTTCCGAGTCGACTTGACTTGAGCACGACATTGACCACTTTTCCACCTAATTCTTTACCCATGTACCGTAACTGCGTCTTCCTAGAAGGTCAACAAAAGGTCAATGCCGCATAGCACGACTTCCTCCTGAAGTTGACCCCTTTTGTGCACGGAGATTCAAGCACAGCCACATATGCGTGTATGAGTCTGTCCAGTGGGCCTGCGAGAGTACACAGCCACCCTGCGATTAAGCAAGCGCCCCACTGGCACTTGCATGTCATGCATCGTGCAGTTAAACGACCGGCTTGCAAAAATCATGAACCTGGTTCGGGTATTTTTTTCGCCGGGGACGGTGCTATAGCTGAAATAACTTCACAGAAGGGTCCGACTCGGAGTGAGTCAGGGACTTGAAGTCGGCGCACCGCTCAGTAATTGAGCGCTCAAGACCTTGTGATCGATGTAACAGGCTAGGATCCATCTCTCCGGGCTCATGTTGCCGTACTTGGTGTTATGAAATTAATTCATGTCTGTCCGTCTCCAGCGCTTAATACGCCACCATTCCACCAACCACTCGTCTGGCTCAAAAGGTTCCTGGAAACATTTCAATAGGGGTTTTCACGAGGTCTATGAGCCCTCGTTTCGGTGGAGCACCTCTGGTATTTGTATGGANGAATCCATTGACCGATCATTGACAGACAGAATGGAAGAAGAGTCGTAATACAAGGGACGGGCGTTATACCAAGTCATACAATCAAGACAATCGTTTAGGATATATGGCAAGCCTTAAGTGAGGAGTGATGCTTTATCAGCCCCGCTGCGCGTCCGTACTACCAGGTTATCTCCCAGCTTTATCCTCGACTACTGGTATCAGACTAACAATCGCACAGGATATCGAAGCGCATCGGCGCCATGGAGAATAACGCAGGCCACTATGCCATACGCGATGAGAACAGGACCGACCTCAAGCATCGAGGTACGGCGAACAGCACCACTTCCCTATCCCAAGAAGAGAAAATAGACCCCAAAGAAGACACCATTGTCCGCACGTCGGCATCCCCAGACGCCGATCCCTCTCATCCCCCTCATTCATCAACTCCGCTCCATCGTAGACGTCGACTGCTGTACGACATATGTCTCCTCCTCGCCATCCTGTTCATGGTGGTCTGGCCCTGGGCATTCTACGGCGCTCTCAGCGCTAAAAATGGCATCCAAATGTCTCCAGGACTGTCCGAGTACGTCCTCGCTAATCCTCAGCAAGTTACCGCCGTTGTCACCCTCCTCGGTACGTTCAATCGCATCATCGCCACCTTTTTGTTCGGTTGTGCGATTGTGAGGTACGGTCAGGAGTGGATCAGTATGAAGGAAGACAAGGTCACCGTGTTTGGAGTGTCCGCCTTGCTGGCATTCCGACACATGAGCTTCATGTGGGGTATCGGGGAGTGGTGGGCATTCTTCAGACACCGACGGCGATTGGTGGTATTGGTTCTTCTTTTGCTTTCCCTGGGAGGGTTCGCTTTGATACCATCTGGAACGGCAGGACTGCTCGCCCCGGGACAGTACAACAAGACATCCGTTGTAACTGGGCGAGAGATGGACTTCACAACGGAGGATAGTGAATGCTTGGCATGGATAGAGAGCCTGGGCCAACTAGTGCAATGCAATTGGGTGGTATGATTGTTTCATTTTAACTAAAACGACGATTCAGTCTGATTTTTATCATATTCATCTTCAGGCTAGCCAGAACGTAACGCAGAATACTTGTCTTTCTGATGCCCAGATGATGGACGCTCTCTCAGCAGGCCGAAACAACGTGGGTGCCAATTATAGTACGCCTCATATGCTTCGACTGAAGCGTGTATTGATTAACAGGGACTCACACTCTCTCCAACCGAGGGTCTTGTCTTGACACCACGACAGGTGACTGTTGAAGAGCCTGTGCAAGTTTTGGGGTCTATCCACGGGGTCCTTCCGATGGGGCCCATTGGGTTTAGGGCATTTGGCCTCGACCAGTGGATTGATCCCCCCCTCCAGAATGTGTATAGCTACACACTGCATCAACAAGGACTTGTCAGTGATATCCGTTGTGCCCGAAGTGACGACAGTCCCATTCGATACGAGGCTATAAGCAACATCAACACGTCGCGCATCATATTAACATCTGGAGTATGTGATGCTGGACAGGGACTCGAGCCTGGCATGGGCTGGGAGGTCATACCGTTTTTAACGCTAAACACCAACAATACTCTGACTTTCTGGGCTTGCAAAAACGCATCCTACACAGTCGACTCTGGAGGTCCGGCCTTCTATCTATACTTCGGAGGGAGGGTAAACTATGCCGAATCCATTGGGAATATCACCTGCACCCTGTCACCTTTTCGCTCGGGTGACTATGACGTGACATACCACTCGTCTGGTGGGTACTTCTCCGCCGAACAAGCAGCGGCAACGCAGACTGCGAGGGAAACACACCCACTCTTCTTGACGAATGTGGTAAGAATATTCGGTACCGTGATTTGGAGAGCTCAAACGTGGATGTCACATCCCTTCGCCGAAGGTTTGAACGACCTCGCCATAAAGGTTCTTGGTTTGCCCCCACCTCTTGTGCATGACGATCGGCATTTGAGGCTGTTGGAGGTGGTGAGCCAAGGGTTATTCGATTTTCTCGTAAGTGACGTGGAAAACTACCCCCTTTTCTCAACAAGCTTGGGCTGTACTCATGAAATTTCTAGGCAATGTACACACGATTGTCTTACTCAATCTATCCGCCGGGGCTTCCTGAAAGCTGCCAGCGGGCAGTGGACGGGACCATGACGTATAGTGTCGTTGGATGGTATCCTGCCGCTGGATACGCCCAAGTAGGACTTCTTATACCAATGACACTCATGAACCTAGCATCGCTCGCAATATGCATGAAGGCCTTGAAGATGGGACGACTCAGGTATCGATACGACTTCGACCCGACAGACACCCGATCCTTGCTGGCGGCGATGGCTGGCGACAAGGGAGCGAGGGCTGATAGAGATGGTTCCAAGGAGGCAGGTTGGGGGGACGGAGTGAGGTTCTGAGTGGATTTCTGAACGTTTTTTCGCTTCTATCCGATTCCTACTTATATCACTGGCTCATCAACACCCATCATGCTTTCATGTTCTTTGAAATAGTAATTGGTCTACGTATGTTCGAATGTTCAAATCACCGGCCTATGTACCGAATACGAGTTTTCTCTGAGGACCTCTTGACGGGAACCTTTTAGGAAGGGGCCGTTCTCTCTTTCCTCTGTCGACAAGGGGGTTGTATGTTGCTAGCCATGTTTAGCACTGGCAGGAGTACTTGCACGGGCTTAGTTGGCCTGCCTTAGAGGCCAATTGTCCTCGAGTGTCAATGGAAACAAGTTGGAGGATATGTTAAGCTTGTGATCAAAGACTGAGTGACCTCAAGAGGATTACGAACAGACACTGACGTTGAAAGAACCCACGCTCACACTTTACAGGACAGAATCAGAGATCAATCGACACAACAGGCGCCAATTGATCCCGCTCATTGAGCGCTTCCACCTTATCAAGGCTGGTGTTATCTATATAATATCATCGCTGACTTCGAAAGAAGAAAACCTTATAGGATTGAAAGCATTATCAACCAATTGCTAGGAACCTGAACGTCAACGATACGACTTGAAATGACGACAGCTGGACGTTTCCTTCGGGAACTTATACGATCCCAACATAAGCTAGACGTTCGGCGGGGCGTTGTCTCTGCTTTTCCCATTAGAGGACGATCGGCGCCATGGAGAATAACACAGGCCACTATGCCATACGCGATGAGAACAGGACCGACCTCAAGCATCGAGGTACGGCGAACAGCACCACTTCCCTATCCCAAGAAGAGAAAATAGACCCCAAAGAAGACACCATTGTCCGCACGTCGGCATCCCCAGACGCCGATCCCTCTCATCCCCCTCATTCATCAACTCCGCTGCATCGCAGACGTCGACTGCTGTACGACATATGTCTCCTCCTCGCCATCCTGTTCATGGTGGTCTGGCCCTGGGTATTCTACGGCGTTGTCAGCGCTAAGCAAGGGATCCAAATGTCGCAAGGACTGTCCGAGTACGTCCTCGCCAATCCTCAGCAAGTCACCGCCGTTGTCACCCTCCTCGGTACGTTCAATCGCATCATCGCCACCTTTTTGTTCGGTTGTGCGATTGTGAGGTACGGCCAGGAGTGGATCAGTATCAAGGAAGACAGGATCACCGTGTTTGGAATGTCTGCCTTGCTGGCGTTCCGACACATGAGCTTCATGTGGGGTATCGGGGAGTGGTGGGCATTATTCAGACGAGGACGACGATTGGTGATTCTGGCTCTTCTATTGTTTTCTCTGGGAGGATTCGCTTTGATACCATCTGGGACTGCAGGACTGCTCGCACCGGGACAGTACAACAAGACATCTGTTGTAACTGGGCGGGAGATGGACTTCACAACGGAGGATAGTGAATGCTTAGCATGGATAGAGAACTTGGGCTCACTAGCGCGATGCGATTGGGTGGTATGACTGCTCTATCTTAACTAAAACGACGACTCAATCTGACTTTTATCATATTCGTCTTCAGTCTACCCGGAACGTAACGCGGCTTACTTGTCTTTCTGAGGCTCAGATAATCGAGGCCTTCTCAGCTGGCCGAAACAACGTAAGTGCCAATAATATGCCCCATTTGCTTTGACCAAAGCGTATATCAACCAACAGGGACTCACGCTCTCTCCAAACGATAGCCTTGCTTTGACACCACGACAGGTGACTGTTGACGAGCCTGTGCAAGTTCTGGGGTCTGTGCGTGGCGTCCTTCCGATTAGGCCCATTGGGTTTAGGGGATTTGGCCTCGACCAGTGGACTGATGCCCCCCTCCAGAATGCGTATAGCTACACGCTGCACCAACAAGGGCTTGACAGTAATATCCGTTGCACCCAAAGTGAATACAGTCCCATTCAATACCGGGCTATAGACAATATCAACACGACGCGCATCATAGCAACATCTGGAGTATGTGATGCTGGACAGGGACTCGAAAATGCCATGCCGTTGGTCATCGATTTTGTAACGCTGAACACCCAGTCTACCCTGACTTTCTGGGCTTCCAAGAACACCTCACACACAGTCGACTCTGAGGGTCCTGCCTTCTATCTCTACTTCAGAGGAAGGACGGGCTATGCTGGATCCATTGGGAATATCACCTGCGCCTTGTCACCTTTTCGCTCGGGTGACTATGCCGTGACATATCACTCGTCCGGTCGGTATTTCTCCGCCGAACGAGCAGTGGCGACGCAGACCGCGAGGGAAACGCACCTACTGTTCTTAACGAACGTAGTAACACAATTCGGCACCTTGGTGTGGAATTCTCAAATGTGGTCAGGACATCCCCTCGGAGCCAGTTTGAGTGAACTCGGCGTAAAGCTTCTTGATTTGCCCCCGTCTTCTGGGCCTGACGCACGGCTTTTGAGCCTGCTTGAGGCGATGAGCCAAGGGATATTGGATTTTATCGTAAGTGCCATAGAATGCTACTCCCTTTTCTCGGTAAACTAGGACTGCGCTAACGAATTTGCCAGGCAACGTCTACACGATTGTTCTACTCAATTTCTCCGGATTTTCCTGATAGCTGTCAGCGGGAAGTGAATGGGGTCATCACGTATAGTGTCGTTGGATGGTACCCTGCCACTGGCTACGCCCAAGTAGGGCTTCTCATACCAATGACACTCATGAACCTAGCATCGCTCGCAGTATGTGCGATGGCCTTGAAGATGGGACAACTCAGGTATCGATACAACTTCGACCCAACAGACACCCGATCCTTGCTGGCGGCGACGGCTGATAGGGGTGGTCCCAAGGAGGCAGGGTGGGAGGACAGAGTGACGTTCTGAGTGGATTTCTGTACGATTCGTCGCTTCTATCCGATTCCTACTTATATCATTGGCCCGTCAACACCGGTCATGCTTTCAATTTCTTTGAATGTTAATTGGTCTACTTATGTTCAAACTGGCGGCGTTCCATTCCGAGCGCCCGTGTACCAAATACGGGTGTCCTATCTGAGCTCTTCATCGGAATTTCTCGAGGAAGAGGCTGCCTTCTCTCTCCTCTGCCGACTCGGGGGATTGCACGTTGCTGGCCATGTTTAGATCTCAGGGCAGGAGTACTTGCGTGGGCAGAGCTGACTTGCCGTAGTGGCTAATCGCCTTCCAATGTTAATGGGAACAAATTGGAGGATATGTTAAACTTGTGGTCAAAATATGAGTGACACTAAAAGGCTTACGGACAGACATGAACGTTGCCAGAACGCCAACACTATACGGCACAGAATCGGATATCGATCGACACAACCGGCGCCAATTAATGTTTCACTGTGTTTTATACGAGAGATTCCAACGAAGCTGGGGTATATGTATATAGAAAGGCTCGAAGCGCCCCCACCCCACTGGCACGAGGGAAACGACGAGCGGATGGGATAGGGACAAGAGGAAAAAAAGGGAGACATCGAAGAAGGAGAAGAGTGGTACCACGGAACCGAACCGAATCACTCAACGCCAGACCCAGAACCAGGTGAAGAACACAAGGTTAACCACGAAGAAGAGGTATCTTCATTTAACGGGCAAGAAGAAATGAAGTTCTTGCGATAGTCAAAGCTCGGTTAAAGGTGATCAGAGTCTACAGTGTCAGAAATACTGGGAAAGAGAAGATTTGGCTAGACGTTAAATCAAAAGGATACCAGGAGAACAGTTCGTACTCAAAAAGTTGTGCGTCACGAATTCTACTTCTTGACCGCGGTCCGCGCAGTCGATCCAAGCGGCGTGACGGCCTCAATGCCCATTAAAGAGGCAAAGACACCGCCGCGCTGAGGATGGGACAGGCCAAATATCAATGCGACTTCGACCCAACGGATACACGATCTTTGCTTACCGCCAGAGTTGGCGACAAGCAAGAAAGAGACAATAGGACTCGGACCGTGAAAGCAGACTAGGAGGACGAGTAAAGTTTTGATGGGTTCCCTACCTGACATTGATACTATTCCAGACACTATGTACACACTCTTGATTTTCTTTCGGTTGTTCCTGTTCATAGACCGACCTCATTTTTCTCCTGAATTTGCATTTTCCATTAAGTCCCACTTGAGCGGGCCGCTTCTGAGCTACAAACTCCCCTTTGATAGCTCTTTTCCTATATGTAATAGAACGTAATGCTGTGGACCTCTGAGCCTTTTCACCATTCTCCCCGAAAGAGGCTACAGTATGTCAGGTGGTGCGGGGATCAATAAACAGGGATTCGCGATGGAGCCCAATACTGACTGACACGACAGTAAATGCCGACGGTTGGACGTCTACTTCGGAAATATGATTCCAAGATAAGCAGACGTTCGGTGGGGCGTCGCCTCTGTTTTTCCCATCAGAGGACGGGGTTAGGAAGAGTGGGATGTTGATGCTCCCATGTTCTGGAAGACGGTTCGGGAACCGGTGTCCTTTCGGGCCGAGTACTGCGGGGAATAGCCATTCAATTACCCTCGCTATCCTTATCGTCTGCTTTCTCATCCTCCTCCACGGTTCATTCCCCAGTACTTAGTGCAATCTATCAACTCTGACCATTTGTTCAGGCTAATGTAAACTGACAAAAATTTTGTCAGCTTAGGACTATTATCGAATCGGTGGATCGTCTAAATTCCTGAGCATTTCCGCCATGTTCCCTTCTCACCGGAACAGATGTTTACGACATCATGAGATGTGGCTGACGGTTGCGGTGTACAGGCAGATCTACCCTGGCTAGCTGGGCTGCTTTATCATGTTCCCTACATCATTCTTGTATTCTGTCAATCGTTTCATCGTCCAGGTCGTCCTTTCGAGGCCGGTTCTTGCACCTACCTCACCTAAAATCCCTAATATTGGTGGATTTGTTCTCGCGTGGCCGACAGATTCCACGATGAGCAAGGAAATCACACTCTGTTACTCGAAGGTGCTCGAACTTGACCAATGATGTCGATCTTCACTCAAATTTGCCTTACTTTTGCCACAGCTTTGTCCTTGGACCCATTGCGTGAGTGGGTCTCCTGGTATATTTTACCGTTAGTACGCTGAGACTGGGACAGGTGGAGCTCGCACTCATCGAGTCAGGTGTGGAGTACAAGCGCATTGAAGTTGATTGGAACAAAAAACAAACCTGGTGTCGACTCGACGTAAATTCAGAGGGCAAGGTAGGTTCAGAATCCCAAATAATCTAGTTGTGAATTGATAGGGCTCGATAGCGCGAGATTCCTACGATAATATATGGGGAAATAGGCAGCCAACCATACGATCCCTCCGTGCAATACCTGCAGCTCACCAACACGACCGTAATCATCGAATTCATAGCCAACCTCACTACTACCGAGCCGCTCCTTCCTGCTACGCCCAACAGTCTCAAGAAAATGCACCTTTTTATCGAAACACTCACCTCAAACTTCGTCCCTACCTGGGACGCCATCGTCTCCCTGGGGAACGACCCAAGCAACATTCTCCCTTCCATAGAAGCCATTCAAGCTCTCTTACCGTCCGACGGATACGCTGTAGGGCAATGGTCTGTCGCCGATGCGATTGCTGCTCCTTTCTTAGCACGAGCGATCCCATGTCTCAAGAACGACTTGGTTCTTTATCGAGAGAGTGACAAGTACGCGAGATTCAAGAGGTATTACGTCGACTTGACAAGTCGCGATAGCTTCAAGCGGACATTTCATGAGTGGGTGCCAATTCAGAATTGGGCGAGGTGCATTGAATTGACCTCCTTGCACTACAGGATGTAAACGCTGTCATCACCTTGTCTCCTTCCAAACTATGACATTTAAGTCAATATCGATTCCTAACTGAAACCGAATGAAGGTAGTGAACATAAGACCTGGCATAAATACGTCAATAATAGTATCAATCAATCTCAGTGATCTACAGACAAAAGAATCGTGTCCCAGAAGTGACAAAGAGATCAACAGAATGATCATGATAAGGTGACAGAGAAGTGATACACAAACAACGTGAGTGAGCAAACAATCGAAAAAAAGATGAGCTGAAAACGCAAGACAAACAAATAATTCGCTCGAAGTTGGCCAAGCAACGCTTCCAAAAAGAAAAACAGAAAAAATCCATACTACTACTTCCCACCGCCACCACCCGCAGCTTTCCCAGCATTTCTCCATTGCTCCCTCCTCTTCTCTGATTCCATAACTGCCATCCGATACGCCCTGGGCCCTGTTGGCGGAGGCCTTGCAGGAGCTGGCGCATTGCCGCCAGTACCAAGATTACTGTACCCCGCACCATTGCTCCCTATACCACCTTTGATTTCGGAAGGCGGTCTCAAAGAAGCGGGTTGAGTGGGCGGCTTGGGCAGATTCGCACCACCGCTACTCCTCCTTAGATCTCTACCAGAACCGGATGCCGTCGAAGTAAGTGACTGGGGAGGGGGCGAATATCGCTGGGCATTCTGACGTGAAGGAGGTCGATTCCTTGGGACCGGAGGTTGTGGGCTTGGAAGAACGGGGTGGTGCCACGCGTTAGTGTTAGGCGTAGCCGTCGTCGATGGCGTTGTTGGTGTTGTTGACAAAGTTGAACTCATCTTCCCTACCTCCGACGACGGTTCTGGAGCTGGAAGCCCGAGTCTCTTCGCTTCCGACGCAATGAGAGGTGACCACCCAAGATTCCTTGGTCCAGTTGGGACACCCATCGACGACCTTCTCACAGGTACAGTTGAGCCTTGAGAACTTGATCCTAGGCCGGGAACGTTCCCAGATGCAGATACAGACGAAGAACTCAACCCGATAGACGACGTCGAAAGGGGAGGGGGTTGATGATGTGACGATGTTGACGACGCGGACAAAGATGGCGGAGGCGGCGGTGTTGGTGTCGACTGTTGCGACGGGGGCCTGTACGATAAAGCCGGCCCTTTAGGCACAACTCTCCCATTCGCCCCACCACCACTCGCTCCTCCCACTCCACCGGAGCCCACACCAGGACTAGCGCCATAGGATTGCCGGGAGGGACCAGCTACAGGTGGTCGGGAACACGGGATTGAACTTGGTCCAACGGGAGGTGCTTTCTTCGCCGTCCCACCGCCCACATTCTGATGATGAGAAGCTCCCAATGCTGACGAAGGTCTTTGATGCACCTGAGCACGAGTATCTTGCGACAAGGCCCTTGCGGAAGGTGGCGTCGACTGCGAGTTCGAGACTTGAGTCGTACGCGAATACGACGCGGACTGTGGTGTTGGTGGTAAAACCGGAACCTGATACCTAGGTCTATCTGGTATCCCCTTCTCCCCCCGTTTGAGTGCTGGGGAGGTCTTGTGAACAAGGTGTTGCTGCTGGTATTCATCTTCCGATTCTCCAAGAGATACCAAATCATCTTCTGGCACCACTTCCGACGCGATAGCGGATGGAATGGTAGGCGACCATCGGGGAGAACTTCCAAGTCCTGGAGGAATCATACCGTCACCCTGACCCCGCCCCTGCATCGTGGTATTCATCATCATCCCACTCTCGACCTGTTCTCGCTTGACTTCTCGTTCAGACAGGGCTTGAAATTTGGCTGACGTTGGGGGTGTGGATACCATCTGCCAAGTTGGCTTCGCAGGTAGAGGTATAGCGGGTGCGGGAATGAGCTTCGAGGGTGGCATGGTTGCATTAGGCGATCGAATATCAGGCTTCACCGGAGTAGGTTTYGAATTCGAAACTGTGGCCGTTGGAACGCTGACTGGAACACTCGTTGGCACGCTCGGGGAAGTCGTCGCAGGACCAGCCGGTGGAACACTCGCTGGGACGATCGATGGAACAGTCGATGGGGAAGTTGCTGGAGCGATTGCGGGGACACTCGCTGGGACACTCGCAGGAATCGTCGGGGTCACAACTCCAATATCCGCAGCCCTCTTACTCTCCTCCTCCTTCTGCTTCTTTTTCCTCAATGCAAAGTCCTTCAGCGACATCTTCACTCTAGCAGGCTGCTCAGGCGATAGAACCAGCTTTTCCTCCCGGCTCTCCTCTTCCTTCCTTTCCTCGTGCTTCTCCTCGTACTTTCCTTCACTGTTCTCCGATACCTCCTGAGCTGACGAAGCTGGTCGCACATCCTCCTCCATACGCTCATCCTTCCCATGGTTTTCGTCCTCGCCCTCCACCACCTCTTTTTCCTCCATCCCGACTACCGCCTCAGAGTCCTTACTACCACCTTCAACCTCCATCCCGTCATCACCCGTCTCCTTCGCATCGTGCTGAACTAACTCTTCGAGATGGCCTTCGATCCTAGGCGTAGACGCGGTAGAGTCGACATCTCCGATTGCTAATGCCGGTGAAACAGCCAACAGGCGCTCATCCCGTTTCTCCGCAACGTGTTGTGGTTCAGATTCGGGTTCCGATACCTCTCCCTCCTCGACATCGCCATCGCCATCGTCAACGTGAAGCTTAACGTCCACATCCATCTTGTGATCGGTCGTCTCTCCCTCCTCCAAACCCTTTTCCTCTCCCTCTTCTTCTGAATCATTATCCTCGTTCTTCGTCGGTTCCTGTCTCTGTTCCTCGGGTAGTTCCACTGGTGAAGGAGCTGCAGGTCGCGCAATACTACCTTCGGCAGGTGAAGGCGGGTACATGAGTCCAGGGCTCTCTCCCTCATCTTCACCCTCTTCCTCGTCCTCGTTCTCTTTCTCGCTGTGTTCGCGTTCGTCCCCGCTTCCTGCAACTACCCCACTCTCCACCTCCTCTCGACGCTGACCGCCCAAAGGCGAACGAGGCAAAATCGACGGCGACGCGGACGCCACCGGAGTTTCTTTTTCATCGTCGTCGGCCACTGATGATGGGGCTGGTGAATCTGGAGGTAGAGGAATCGGGGCCTTCGGACCCAATGAAAGCATCGCGAAGGACGTAGCAGGCGAAGGTGAAGGTTGCGGCAACGCTGTCAGGAGAGAAGATGGAGGAGGTCGGAGCTCCGATGAGGATGAGGCGGTCTCGTTTTTCTCTTGTTCTTCTCGACTGAGTTCCTCTGACTTCGACTTATCAGCNTTGTCAATAACAGCTGGAGCTTGAGTCACTGCCGTCCCGGTCGTCGGAGGAGTCGGTAATGCCGCTGCAGGTCCTGATGCGGATGTAGAAGAAGCCAACGTCAAACCTAGACACAATCAATCGTCATCATCGTCATCGTCAACCAACATTCAACGCCACACGCACCTGGAACGTTCCCACTATCCTCGCTATCGACCTGCATACTCTCCTGTTCCTTCTCCTTCTCCCCTTCCTTCTCCTGACCCTCGTCTTTTTCTCGTTCTCTTTCTCGTTCTCGTTCTCTCTCCTTTTCCTCTCTCTCCCTTTCACGCTCCCTCTCCTGCTCCTTTCGTTCATCCTCCATCTCCTTCTGCTTCTCCACAGCCCCTCTTATCCACCTCTTCCTCATCTTCGGCGGCATCTGGTCTTCCAAATCTGTACTTCCATGACTGAGCTGAACCTCGTCGTCACTATCAACGTCCATAGGCAACTGGAACGGGAATGCACCATGTTGAACTGGATAAGGGTAGACACCGTATTGAGCGGGATGGGTATGAGGGTAAGGAGGAAAAGGAGGGGCAGGACGAAGAGGAAACTGCTGTTGAAGATGCTGGTAGTGATGTTGAAGATGCGGAGGCAGATGATGTTGATAACGAGGAAGATATTGATGGTGACGATGGTCAGGCGGGTCAGGTGGAGGAGGCCTCATCTCCCTCTCGTCGTCAAAGTTCGAGTTGGGTGATGAGGAAGGTAGGTACGGATGGTAGTGGTGTACTTCGTCTTCTGTAGAGTCCGCAACTGCATGATAGAAGAAAATCGTCCGTCAGTTAGCCAATTCGCAAGCCAGGGAAACGAAACCGGTCAAAACCCGGGATGAAACAGGAAGAGACGAAGTCGAATCGAGATATGAAATAACGAAACGAGCAGCATCGAATAGCAGTACCGTACGAAACGAAGGTAAAAGAGGAATGGACGCTTCGACGAAAAGAAGGAAAAGAAAACTTACATGAAACGTGCTTCGCAGCCGAAGCCCCATTAACCCTCCCATCCCATTCCCCATCGTACCCCTCACCCTCGACCGCCCTCTCCTTCCCCTTCAAACTCCTCATAGCAGCCCTCGGCGGGCTCGCAGGCTGAACTCTGATATCCGGTACACGCGTTGACGGTCCAGGCTGGTCTTGGTCTACATCCATCATCACATCCTCGAGGTGGGGGTGCCGTTGTGGGTGTCGGTACCTCGATGGGTACGGCGAAGAAGACGAGTAAGGATGATGATGATGATGATGGCTCAACGGAWTSTCAGGCATAAGGACTCAATGATCTGCTCATGTAGAAGTGGTGAATGGATGCACCAGGATCAGGACACTGGTGGGCTACAGTCGTGGTGCATGAAGGCGACAGGAGTGGTGCGTTCATCGGCGGCCCCACTTGTTCTTAAAGGGGTAATGCAGCCAGTTTGGCGGACGCTGTAGTCAGAACTTGGAAGCGGTGCATCAGACTCTGAAGTCGAATGGAGCACGTCAGGCGGGCAGGAATGTCGTAGTAGGATAAAGGAAAGTGGTGCATCTGGAAGTGAAGCACCATTTCAATGCTGGTGTTGGGATGGACGAGTGCGGGAATGCCGTTGTTGAAGTGGTGAATCATTATGCACCAAGTTGATCGAGCGCTAGTGTGCTGTTGTTGAATTGGTGCATCGGAAAATGAAGCACCAGCTCAACACTGGCATCAGGTTGGACGAGTGGGAACACGGTTATTGAAGTGGTGCACCGTTTGTATGCACCAAGTTGATCAGGTGCAAGGGCACTGTTATTGAAGTGGTGCATCAGGATGGACGGGCGCGGGAATGCCGATGATGAATTGGTGCAAAGTTGTTGCATGCACCAAGTTGGTCAGGCACTAGGGAAATGGTGCCTTGAGTGATGCACCACCCGAGAGGGACATCCCAAGCATCAGAATGCTGGTATTAAAGTGGTGCACCAGCTGTATCCACCAAGTTGATCGGGTGCGAGGGCGCTGTTATTGAAGTGGTGCATCAGCGTCACGATGGACGGGCGTGGGAATGCTGGTAATTGGTGCATCGTTGCATGCACCAGGTTGGTCGGGCGCTGAGGAACCGGTGCTTTGAGTGATGCACCACCGAAGAGGGACATCCCGAGTCTGGTATCAGCTGCGCTGCACAGTGATCGCACCATTTGGTGTACCACCTGGTGCATTGGTTGCACTTAGGAACTGGTGCTTTGAGTGATGCACTACCTGGGAGAGACATTTAGAGCTTGGTATCAGCTGCACTGCATGATTGCACCACTCAGTGTACCACTTGGTGCATTGGTCGGGCACTAGGAGAACGGTGCTTTGAGTGATGCACCACCTGAGAGGGACGTCTGATATCAGTTGCGCTGCGTGATTGCATCATTTGGTGTACCACTTGGTGCATTGGTCGGGCACTAGGGAAACGGTGCTTCGAGTAATGCACCACCCAAGAGGGATATCCCAAGTCTGATATCAGTTGCACTGCGTGATTTCATCATTTGGTGTACCACTTGGTGCATTGGTCGGGCACTAGGGGAAACGGTGCTTTGAGTGATGCACCACCCAGGAGGGACCTGGTATATCAGCTGCACTGTGTGATTGCACCATTTGGTGTACTACTTGGTGCATTGGTTAAGGGACACTGGTGCTTGCCCTTCCCCCTAGAGGGGGGGACAACAACTGATGTGAATATTGCACCAGCTGCCCAGTACAATTGTTGTGAATGGTGCATCATTCCGACACTATCAGCTGATCTTTGACAAATCCTCAGGCGCAATGTGTTATTCTCAGACTCTCAAACCCGCATTGTTGGAGGGTTGTTAGACGCACCGCCTGGAGAAGAGTGGACATTGACTAAGGAAGACACATCTGTGAGCCTTCGAAATGCTCGGAAGATCGGAGCAGGCACTGGAGCATTCTTGAACAAGGACTTGAGCCATTGTTGTGGTCAGTATTTCACGTTACTCACAGGTGTCTCGATGGGAGGAGGTCAGAAGGTAAGTCTATCTTTCCGTTCTTGGTTCAGGAAGCATCACTGACTAGACTTAAGCACCCAGGCAACCTCGCTCAGCGCCTACGCTCCAGGTGTAAGCTCGTGCAGTCAATTCTCCTCAACAAGTCCATAAAGCGAATTGCAGGATTCCAGTCGTGTAAGTCGCGTTGCTCTTCGGATAATTGAAAAAGTGAAGCTCATTGGAGAACAGCCGCATTTTACTTCCTTGCTCCAAAGCTATATTGGCGCTACGCCAACGATCTCGGACGACTCTACGATAGCCAGTCAGAGCTCTGTTGGAATTTTGAAGGCAGTATCTATCCATGCGTCGCTTTCAATTGCGGTCCCCAATCCATCACTACGCTCCACTTTGACCAAGGTAACCTCTCGCATGGTCTCTGCGCTGTTACACCCCTCGGAAACTTCGATTGGAAGAAAGGTGGACATCTAGTATTGTGGGAACTCAAGCTTGTCCTTGAGTTCCCTCCTGGTACAGTCGCGCTATTACCTTCGGCGGCCGTAAAACACTGCAACACCCCAATTCAGAAAGGCGAGGAACGCATGTCGATTACGCAGTTTGCTGCCGGAGGTCTCTTCCGATGGGTTGCGTATGGGATGAGGTCGGCAAAGGAGCTTGGGTCCATGAAAGCTAGCGATGGTCGAAATTTGAAGGA
Organism: Candolleomyces aberdarensis; assembly: GCA_004126415.1. Classification (NCBI taxonomy): domain Eukaryota; kingdom Fungi; phylum Basidiomycota; class Agaricomycetes; order Agaricales; family Psathyrellaceae; genus Candolleomyces; species Candolleomyces aberdarensis. The sequence goes on along the minus strand of SDEE01000524.1, from coordinate 5,004 downwards.
AAAAGCCGACAAAGGCGTGGAAGAGCGGTGGATGGAAGGTCTCAGCCTATTCTCCACCACTACCTCCTTGGAGCAGGACTATCACACTGACCAGTTACCTCCCCCCTCGCTTGTGTGATGAGGTTTCTCCTAGTGTACGCCACATGGTGGCAATTGTTTCTATCGTATCAGAATCTGATTCTATGTTGTCTCATCTGTGTACTGGAACCGACAACCATGTGAAGAGGAGACGTCTTGGGGTCAAAAGACGCTGAGTTAACGATGAATTTTTTATTCATTCCTCCGATGCCTACCCCCAGCGACATCTGTACATCTGCGTTCGTTAAGTCACAGGCTGCTAAATGGCTTGAGGCCATTGACAGCAGTCTGCCTGACGACATTCAGGACCACAACACCAAACTTTTTCTCTACGAAGTCATCCATGGAACGCCAGACCATGACGATATCGTGAACATCAGTCGACAACTGACCGAAGAATCCTGGTTCATGGATCCTGATTCCTCGGGAGATGTCTACTATCGGAGAGATTGTAGTAAGTTGCACCATGCTTCCATAAAACTGCAACGTGCTGACAACTGCTTTATTGTCGCAGTTACGGGGGTGGTCGGTCAGTATTCACTCTATCCTTCAAGTATTATCTCCGTGTATACACATAGCTGACTCGAAATTCTTACAGATACTTCAAAGGCCTGGACCCTTGACGACTGGGGCGATGATCAAGAGCGGACATATGATGAATGGAGCAAGGGCCCAGATGCCTTTCAGGAAGGACGCTTTGGACCTGGGTTCATGCGCTTCACCTTGTTCAATGAGAGCTCATGCAAACGCGGGTCTGTGAAGGATAGGGTTGAGACCTGCATCGATGGCCGCCTCACCTTGGGGGTCTTAACTAGGGTGCCCATTCAGTTCGATTCGAAGAAGAAGGTTCTTCGCGTAGGGTATTACTTAGACTTGTGCTAGGATGCTGTACCTTATTATTCTTTCATCTGTCAAAGATTGTTCAAGACTCATCCAAGAAATATCACTGACATTGGCCCACCGACCGCATGGTCTTTGAACGAGAATGTTTCAAAAACTTCATTTTTGTGATAGCAGCTCCACTGTGAGGGAACCGGATTGTAGATTTATCTCCCGATTTGAATGCTTATTTCATGTTTCATGTTTGAAGCGACACTCGGTGTACCAAGATATCCCACAAAAAGAACAAAATATGGGCTCTTCCCTGAATTAGTTGCAAACTAGGGAGGACTGAGGTCCATTGCACGGTACTTTTGACAAGTCAGGGTGCTAAATATCACGCTTGAGTTAAGCAAACTTCCTGTTCTGGAAATGATATGGGAGCGGAGCCAATCACTCAGTGGTGCCTGCGGCGCTTACCCACACTCTTCTCTTTCTATCGTTGAATTTCCGACTCCCATATGACAGTCCCGGATCGCAAAGATGCTTTGCGATCTGGTGTGAAAGCCAAGGATGTAGGATGACCCAAGAAAAGCGTCTGCTGTCCCATAAAACCGCAAGCAGTTACCTTCAACTTCCAACCTTCGCCACTCTTAACCCTCGAAGTTTATCAACGCAACCAACGTTCTATTTACTCATGTCAGAAGCTGCTTCCACCGTCTCTTCTCTGGAAATCAGTGATGAGAATCTAGTCATCAAGAAACGTGAGTGGTTCCGAAATCCTTCGAAAACTCTGCGCTAACGCCAGGCTTCAGTCGAAAATAGGATGAAGCGTTACCCAGGAGACCTTAGTGCTGTCCAGGAGTTGATCAAACAGGCAGAAAGTCGAGTCGAAGCTCTTGATACTCATATTCAGGATCAGACTAGTAAGTTTCCTCACGTATACCATCGCTATTGGGCATTGACTCGAAGACCATTAGGTGCCGGTAACATGTGTTACGGCACCACTACGGTCGGTTTCGATGTAGTAGAAAGCGGGGCCTTCGGGGCAGATGATCTCGCTATAGGTGATCCAATGGAGACAGTCGGGGTCTTCTTCGTAGTGGTGACAAAGGTGGGAGTAAGCCGTTCGGATATGTCCTTGGACTTCGAAGTGTTCGTAGAAAATAGGCGGAGTTACAAATTGGTCAGGCCGAATCCACAGGACTCTCGGACTCTGATGATGAGGAGTCCCGGCGGAGACGCTTGCGAAGTCGTTCGGGTTGTTGCTCTGTTTGAAATCTAATGGGCGGAACTTGGTGGACGATAGGAGGGACTGGGGCAGTCGATACGTTCCTCCAGAAGAGCTGAAGATCGTTGGGTCCGAAGTGGGATCGGGAATCAAGGAGTTCGAGGATTTGTCCGAGTTCTGGAGAAGCCGGGGGTCGACGGATGCCACGGCGTGCGGCGTCAAGGAGATCGTTGATGATAGTGCGAACGACAAAGCCTCCGATGTGGAGCTTGAGTTCGGAGTCTACGCGGAAGTAGATGTCGAGTTTGGTAACGAGGAAGTGATTGGTGATTTCTCGAGTGGTGTAGAACTCAAGCATGCAATGGGGGAGTTGGAAAAGGAGAGCCTGATACGTGTTACGAGTAGTCAAGTTGTAGATTCTTGAGAACAAGCTGAAGAGACTATCCTCTTCAGCGTCGAACTAATATACAAGTTTAACTACTGTGCCGCAGGCCAAGGCTGTGACGGTATTGGTAAGTACGCAGTACCAATATTACAAAGTCCATTCTAATATTACAAAGTCCATACTAGCGCAGTTACACAGTCACTGCGCTAGTTCCAGAGTCCTAACTGCGGTCATCGTTCGCAGTCCTAGTGTTACTAAGAGAAAAAGAAAAAAAGATACTACTACATTGGGTTATTCCATAACACTACCCCTTTACTAGAGTTGAGATCCCAGATCAACTACTAACTAAATACCCATGTTATGGTCCCCGTCATCCCCGAATAAATCCCCATCGAACTGCCCATCCGAATCCCACCCATTATCCATCTCGATGTCTTCGTCCTTCTTTTTATTTTTGAGGCGGGGACTTCGCCTCTTGGGGGTGGGGGCCCGGTTCTTTCCTTTGTTCTTGTGGCCGTCGCTATTTCCTTCGACCGTTCCTGGTGATTTTGTAAACCGGACCGTTTTTGGTCCGGCCCCAGTGGCCTCTTTGTCCTTCCCAGCGACTTCATCGGGCCATTTGAAGGATTGACTTACCGGGTCCCACACCGTTTCCTTCAGGGTCTTGGTGATGGGTCTGTCGGATTTGAGGATGCGGGGGGCGGTTCCTGGGTTGGCGATGGTGGAGTCGGTGCGTTTGAGAGGAGGCGTCCTAAGAGCTGATGATGCTCCCGTGTCGATAGGAATATTCTTGAGGATAGGGTATTGAGGGCAGTGCAGGGCGTCGTGGCCAGGGGCCTTCTTGAGGCAGTGAGGGCAGCGGTAGTAGTGCTGGTCGACGATGTATTGGTTGGTCTTGAGGGGCTCCTTTGGTGGGAGTCGGGAGTGCATCGGCATTCGCGGACCGGGTTGGTAGATACCGAGTCTCTGGTTCTTTGCAACCACCTCGGCTGTGCGTTTTCGCTCCTTGAGTTGGTGGCCCCTAATGGCCACACGTATGTTGGGTAACTCCTTTCGGAGCGTCTGTTCGGCTCTGGTGCCGTCCTCGTGTAGGGTCCTGGCCTCATCGGAGGCCTTCTTGAGTTCTCGTTCGAGCCCCTCCTTGAGTTGGGAGAGGTGGAAGATGCGCTGATAGGTGAGTTCGTATCGCTCGGCGAGTTCGCCCACCTGTTGGTATAGACTGTAGTAGTAACGGTTGTCGGGGGAGCGTCCGATGGAGGGACCCAGGCTCCACGGGTGTTGCTTGAGGTAGGCCTGGAGGGTGTGGAGACCCTGGATGTCGTCGATGGCCTTCTGGGCCGCCTTCTGGTCGTGGGCGTTCTCCGCGGTGTAGAAGTCAGGGATTCTTCCCTGATTCTCGGTGGTGTAGGCGTTGTGGGCGTCCTTGTTGTTGGAGCTGATGAGACCGGTGTTATTAGTAGAAAATTGCATTGTATAGAGAAGAGGGCGATGTGGAGGTTGAATGCCAGGGTAGTCAGGTTGGTAGGTTGGTAGAGGTTGTTTGAGATGAGTTGGGATGAGTTTGAAAAGGCTCAGACCGTCTTGTTTTTGTACCTCTTCCTCATGTCAGCGATGATGGTCATCATCCGATGTATCCGAGTATTGGGGAGTTCCGCAGGGTATCTTGTTGATGTTCTGACTGCAATCTGTCGAACTTTTACTTGGGGTCGTCTTCTTTTACCCTGTTCTTTCTTCTTTTTGCTGCGGTTGTCAACCCGGGTCCAGTATTCACCGAGGAGTTCTTGCGAATGTTCTAGGTTTTCCTCGGGTTCCCAGCTGTCTTCGGAGGTAGGTTGGTCCTTCCATCGTAGAAGGTATTCTTTTCTTCCTTGTTTTGTTCTATGTTGTAGGATTCCTTCCACTTCGTATTCTTCTTGCCCGTCCACGATATCGGGGATAGGAGTGGGGTGCGCTGGACCATGCGTTTCAGTTTCTACGAACGGGGTCAGAAGCGCAGCGTGGAACACGTTGTGGATCTTCCAGTGTTCTGGGAGTCCAAGTCGGTATGTTACCGGAGATAGCGTTTCCTTGATTTTAAAGGGGCCTTCCCGTTTTGGTGCTATTTTCCGGGAGAGATAGGGGAGTTTCAGGTTTCTGGAGTCAAGCCAAACCTTGTCGCCTTTCTTAAATGGGGTAAAATCCCGAGAGTTCCTCTGTTGCATTTTTATCCGAGCAAGTTCGTGAGCCGCAAGGGCTTCACTTCTTGCCGCTTCGAGGTTTTTGAGTCTTTTCTCCGTTGCGGGGAATAGGTATTCTCCAGCTGCCGTGGGTAGAGCTTCTGGGTTGTATCCTAGGAGAAGTTCGAATGGGGAATGGGTTCGTTCTGCGTGGGTTCGGGAGTTGTGCGTGAATTCAGCCATTGGTAATCGCTCCGCCCAGGTTTCTGGGTTGGCTGTGCAGAAGATAGATAGATAAGCCTGTATTTCCTGATTGACTCGTTCCGTAGTGCCGT
>SDEE01000523.1:0-35237 GCA_004126415.1 Candolleomyces aberdarensis | reverse complement strand
TACTGGTCAATCTACCCATCTACTGGTTGGAAGACTAAGGTTGCTCTTGACCTGGCTACATACCCATCGCTTGAAGTGTGCTTTAAACCGAGTCTGTTGCGCCAACTGCCATACCTACACCATGACCGAGGATCCCCGAGCCCCCGACTGATTCCCATAACCGGCCGCGGCGCTCGCAGCGTGACAGAGTGTTACATAGGCATAAATAGACCTCTTTGGACTTTATTTGGGGGGTCTGTGGGCGCAGACCGGGTTCCCAAATAGAATTATCCTTCGTTTCCGCATAATGTACGGTAGGTGCCACAGTGTAATAATCTCAGAATACCTTGACATGTAAAATGTCACAAGGACACAACTCATCCTCAAGGTACTAAAACATAACATATGACTCTCGTCCTATTCCTCTTTCTCGTCCTTCTCCTGATGATGATGCCAAGTTTCAGTTGGGCCACAGCGGGAGTGGCTGCTAGAGGAGGTAGCTTCACCAAAGCGTTGAGGCTGTAAAAACTCCAAGAAAGTATGTTTTGGATGAGAAGTTGTCCAGATGTCTACTGCTGTGTCACAAGCGCTATTCAATGTGTCCTGTCCGTAGCAGAGATGATAGTCGTACAATTGATTTGCTCTTTGACGCAGCAAAAGGTGGTATAGTCACAGAGGTATATACACTATTTGTCTATTACAAAGTTCAAGGCACTGCCCATCCTAGCCTTCACAGAATCGATCCGTTCCAGGGCAGACAAAGTATCTGGGGTGTCAACAAATTGCAGCCGGACTTTGAAGGGGATATCAGGAAAGGTATTGAATCGGTAATCCAGGTATCCAGCGAAAGACTGAAGAGCCTCATTCATGCCTTCACGAGAGTGCTGAATCGAGAGCTCCCGAACGCTGAGGAGACCTTCCTTCAAAGTTTGCATATCCACATCGAAACATGATAACTTGAGGACGGTCAAGCGAGGCAACCGCAAGAGCAGTTTTTCGAGCGCAGATATCTCATGGTCGGATTCGGTATACCCGAAATGGAGTTCGAGGTACTCCATCGATTCGAAACAGCACGATCGCCGAACCAGTGCTCCGAGGCTACCAATGATGCAATAATGCCGTCTCGCCGGAGCGAGGATGATGTAGATGCACGACCGGAGAGAAGGGAGCCGAAGTGGCAGTAGAAATCGTCCAGAATCCTTGGGATCGGAACTCTCGATGTGGAGGTGTGTCAGACGAGGAAGGGTTATCACAGCGATGTTGTCTGTTTCGTCTGTGCGAAATTGACGTTTCATACGAAGGCTCAGGCTCCGAAGGTTTCTACATGGCCCTAGGATCGGCACGTATTCTTCGGGTGTAAGTGCGTTGAGAGGACCCAGGTCCAACCTCAATAGATTGGTGCATAGCATCTGGAACGAGGGGAAAATGACGTCGGGTGAAGAGATTGCAGCCGTGCGGAGGAGAGGGAAGTTAGCTGAGGAAATGGCCAGCCCACATTCCGCTTCTATCTCGCGTTCTGAATGAATGCTGATTTGGAGGGTGTGTAGGGTAAGCCAGAGTAGAGCGCTGGATGATGACGGAGGGTGGAAGAGGATGTTACGAATCTGGAGGTCCGATATGGAATCAACGTATAGGCGAAGGTTAAAAAGCCCCAAACGTGATATGAGGGAATGGAAGAAGTCGACAATTTGAGTACTGGTAGGGGCCGCTGCAGAAAAGGCGACCTTCAGTGAAAGTGGGAGTTCGGCGGCCCTTGCACTTCGATTCGTCGCCTTCAGGCCGATCTCTTGGATCACTTCCAAAGAGAATTCGTCAAATCCATGTCAAGCTCAGTCCATAAGTGGGCGAAACCGCACGCGGCTCGATACTACTCTTTGGACACCAGCACCAATGGCAGAAGTCGCTGATGGGTTCCCAAGCTCTGAGAGCATTCCGGTTCGTCGTCGTTGTCGTCCACGCAGGCCAGTTCCATAAACCGGCCGATAACCTCTGGCGGTAGTAGACGACGAGCCGATAGTACATCGGTATATTGGGGACGCTCTCCCTCGATGACTGATCGCTGAGCCTTCAACTTCTCGAGCTCACGCTCAAGAGCGGTGATGCGTGTGTCCACAACCTGGGGTTTCTCGCCGCAGAGCTGTAGAAATTCTGCAGCGACGGAGGCTTCTTGAGGAGATGGCGGTCGATTAGAAGCATAAAGAGATTGCAAGCGATGCGTTGCAGATGACATGGCTGAACCGACCAGAGAGTAGAGGGCGATTTGTCTGGTAGAGTACTTGGTCTCGGTTGCTGACCTGATGAATTAAATGACTGACTGATCATCAGTCAGTAACGTTAACGGAGACCGCTTATGAGTCGATGGACAGCGTAGAACAAACAGGAGCGAATATTGGTTCGGCTCCGGGCCAGGGCGCTCACCGCCCTATAACTACGAGCTCGAGAAAGTGGTACTATACCGTAATATTATCAGAATACCTCGACATGTAACGGTTACAAGAACGTAACTTATTCCTAACATATTATAACATAACATATCCCTCCTGCCATGCTGACCCCACACCGGGGCGGCCTTTGTCCTCCGTTCTTCTCCCGAGATGAGACCATGTTTTGGTTTGGCCGCAGCAGTCCTCGATGAGGGCCGCCCAACCAGCCAGAGTTATTCGAGCAGACTGAATCGGAGTCAATGTTACCGCCCCGCGAGCTTCTCTTCAAACTTCCCAAACACGATAGCAGAGAGACATTGGACTTCTCTCACGTCGAGGAGGTTCTGTATCGAATCCTTGGTTAGCACATCAAAATTAACGTAGAAAGGCAGAGAGAGAGACAGAGAGAGAAAGAGAGAAAGGAGAGAACAGAACAGAGAAGAGTGACACTCACATCAACCAATTCACTCGGAACCCCACCCAACGCCAACTGACTCCACCGCGCAAGTCCCGGAAGGACACCCGCAAGTCGTATCCTGACTTCTTCCTCTCCCGCAGCTGTCCCTGCTGCTGCTCCTCCTCCTTCTCCACTCCCCCCTCGTTTAACACCACTATCAACGAAGACGTTCTTCTCCAACCCCGTAACCAAACACTCCACACCCCTATCCAAACACCCCTCCAGAACCCTCGCGAAATCCGCACTCTCGACTAGTTCCCGCGTCTCTGCCAAGAGCGAGAGGAATTGGGAGTCGGACGAGATATGTGGGTACGGATTGCTCGTCGTCGACGCTGCGTTCCCATTCTTAGGAACAGGAGGATTAGGAGGTTTTGGAAGGCCGTTTGGACGTGACGAGGGCGACGACAATTTAGACGACCCAGAGGAATCGTCCCGCGTGTGCTTGAGTGAGAGCCCAACGCCACCCACAGCGGCAGGGCCCCGGGCAGGTGGTGGTGGTGGTGGTGAAGTCCAATACACGCTATTGCTCTCTGACAATTGCGAACTCTCCAGAGTTGTCGTTTCGGCTTCTTCGTCTTCCGAGGTATCGTTGGTGGCGCGTTGGCTGCTGTAGACGGGCTGTTCGTGGGGCGATTCGGGGTTCAGGTGGTACGACGCTAGGAGGCTACTCGTCGGGTATGGGCTGGATGATGATGGAACGGGTGGGATGAAGCCCCCTTGCACGAGTGCGTGGTGTATCGTTTCGGGGGTTGATGGGAGTAAAGAGGATAGGAAGCTGTAGATCCAATTCAATGCGGATTAGATCTGGGGAGTGGAGAGAGGAGATGAAAGCATGGATAGTTAACTCACTTTGTCCGCTTCTCGTTCCCCTCAAACGTAACCTCGTGCTCCACCCGCCTGCGCACGTCGCCGACGAGTCTGTGGAGGTCCATAAGCGAGAGTTTTGTCTTGAGGGAGACCCTGTGATTTCGGCAGTTAGTATGTGTGTCGTGCACGGGCAGGCAACCACGATCCAAAGAGAGAAAGGGAGAAATGAATATGAGAGTGCGATAGCGATATATGGGGACACAAAAAACCGAAAGAAAACGACAGAAAAAATAAATGTAAAGGACAGATACCCACCCATCGAACACCTCCTCGACACCCCTCCTCACCCTCTCACCCACATCCTTCCACCCAACATGCAACAACCACCAACTGAGGGTGAGGTACTTGTTCTCCGTCTCCTCGCTCATCCTCCCCTCCCACCCATCCGCCTCCCATTCACTTTCATCTTCCTCTTCCCCAGTGGGTTTTTGCACTTGGGCTTCAAGTTGCGCAAGCANCGCCTCAAATCCACCTCCCACCCCCCCGAATACATCACCCTCTTCTGCTGCTCCTAGAACCCCCACCCCGGACGGCGACCCCGANGGCTCCCCAACTAAATCCCAACTTGGCCCCGACGGAGCTGACGACGCCCCCCACTAGGCTCTTCACCACCAGCCCGCCGAGGCTGGGCATGTCGTCCTCCATCCTCTCCCTTATTGATTCGGCGTGTGCTTCGTCGAGGACGCTTTGTGCGTATTTGGAGCGGGCGAGGAGGGTGAGTTGCAGAGTGGTGAGGAGGGAGAGGAGGGTGGATGTGTAGAGTGTTGTTAGGGTTCGGGTGAGTGCTGCGTGGGGTGGGAGTTAGCGTGGGCATTGGATGTGTTTGTAGAGAGGATGAAAAGGAAGGATGTGTGGGGCAGGGAGCGAAAGAAGGTGGAAGGAGGAGAATACGCACTCAGCATCTTCACTTCGTTCCATAGTTCTGCTTTGGTTCTTAAATCCGCTGAGGAGGAAGAGGCTGGGGAGGACGATGAGCTGAGAAGGCTGTCGGTCTATAAGATCGTCAGAGCTTGTAAAGAGAAGGAAAAGCATGGGTATGCTCACCAACGCCACCGGCGCCTGTAGCCCTCCTGCTGCTGGTGGTGGTACCAAAGCCGCAGAAGCATCCTCACTCGCACTGCTGCTCCCACCACTCGTAGTACTGTTCAATAAATCCGAGCTGAAGCTCTGGATGGAGGCCGACATGTCTTCGGTAGTGACAGGCGAGGTGAGCAAGAATGAGGATGATGTCAAGGATGATGATGATGATTCTCCGGAAGCTCCTTGTTCCGCAGGCTGGACGACGAGCTCGATGGAGGATGCTAGGCTTGGGCTTGTAGGTGGAGGTAGAGCACTCTGAGTTTGAGTTGAAGGCTCCGGTTGGGGAGCGGGAGCGGGAGGAGGGAGAGCAACGCTTCGTTTTGCGTTACTGGACCTCGACTGCAACTCCCTAGTCAGCTCTTCCACATTCATCTGTTCGAGAATTTGGGAAGAGAGTGTGGGCAGGAGGGCTAGGATGGTGTAGGCGGTTGTGTCGTGGGTTTGGTGGAATCGGCGTTTTAGACTACAGAATATCGTTTGTTAGCTATCATTCGTGTTCATGTTCCTGTTCGTATGGATTGAGACGGAGGAATAAAAGACCCACTTTTCCCTAGCCTGCACCTCGACCTCCATCTTCTGCTTGACTTCTTCGAGCCGGTCCCGGATGTAAGTATGGGCGAGGTACATCCCACCAACAAACCCGGCGGATTTGGTGAGGGTCTGGCGCGAGGGTCTTGGGATTAAAGGCATCTTGAGTTGACGAGAGCCTAGCGCCAGGAGCTAGGGAGGAAGCAAGGATTTTTGACCGGCAACGACACGCTCACTAGCTCGACGGACGACGACGACGACGATGACCGTATAAAACACATGCCATCCGGGCTATGGGGACGTCGAATACCGCCGTGCGTAGGGTTAGGGCCAAGGCTACGCAGGGTTAGGTGCACGTAGCGAGCCGGATGCCGAGCGCGGGTTCGAGCCAACCAATCATCGCTTCGTCCTATCCAATTCTCTCTCTACCTTTACCATGGCAAGTCGTTCTGTTTCTCCTTGGGTTGCCCGTTGGCTAATGGAAATACTGCTACAGGGAGGCGGCGCGAGATATCCGTATCCTAAACACGTCTGGTCGCCAGCTGGTTAGCAGTCCCCGCATTTTTTCGTCACCCCGGTCGCTGACGTTCGAGGACAACAACAGGTGGCTGGTGGGTGCGCCCCTCGAACTGGGCTTCCAATACTGCGTTTGCGTTTGCTGGAATTGCGGGTGTGACGTATGCTGTCTGGACTTTGAGTGCTGACAAGGAGGTGAGTTGTTCCCCTTCCCCGTCCCCCGCCTCGTTTGCTTTCAACTGATTGACTAACTAAATTTGGTTTGCTGTTATAGAAACGGGACGTCCCTCCGGATAGGTGGATACCTTCCATGCTTGTAAGTCTTCCCGTCACGCAATCCACCTCGACCCTCCCTGACCGTTCCGTTCGCAGTGGGCCAAGGAGTTTAGAGACAAGGAACCCAAAGCATAGCGCTCCTATAGTTGACCAGTCCCGGAATAGAACACCCATTTTTCCCCCTTTGCTTTGCATTTGCTCGCCCTTGATTATCGGTTCACGGTCCAACCGCCTCATGCCCTGCCAAACGATAATGAAACGACGACTCGCAGCGCCTGCAACGTGTCAGGGCCCTCAATTGTTCATCAAACTCACTAACAATAACCTCCAACCCTCCTCCATACTTGTTTCATTTCCTCGAGTGTTCCAGCCGCCAGGCCGTTTACCGTCATCGTCATCATCATTCCATGCCTCCGGCTGGACATGCACCCGCCTCGTGTATTCACTGACACTCGCACTAACGCTGACCTAGCCCTAGCCCTAGCACCACCTAATAGATAATAGGACACTCTGCGGGATCCAGCCGACGCTTCACCTCTCGGTTATAAACCTTGCTTCAAATCCGCGACGCCAAAATACCTAGCTGCGTGCGCGCTACAGGCAGTGTGTCAAGGGCCAGGCCACGGTCCCGGTAAGTTCTGCTGCTATCTATTTAATCTCTGGATGGCTTTTACTCACTTATCATTACTGTCTCTTTTCGCTACCTAGCTCCGACTCCGACCAGGATATCCTACCTGCAACCACGACGTCGGTCGCCTAAAACCAGCTGCATAACATACTCTTTCCTCCTCCAGTGCCACATAGACGAGCTTGAACTCGGTCACCTCAACGACTACGACTGCAACAACCCCAGCAGCAACAATGGACCAAAACCAGACCCAGACCCGCGGCGCACGACCACCGCCGACGCTGGACTACGCAGCTCTAGCAAAAGTGACGAAGAAAGTCGTGGATCGGCTCGCTCCGTTCTGCCAGATGTGGGCCGTGGAGGACGTCGTCGTATCCGGGTCTGCCTCCCAGACCTCGCCGCCGTCTGGCACCCCTTCTCCTCCTGCCGCTGCTGCTACCAGCGTCGGTGCCTTGAATCCCTACAGCAACCCCCTCGCGAGCATCCCGGGCTCGGCGTTCAGCTCGCCGGGTGTTACGCCCACACCGAGTATCGGCGCCGGCGTCGTTGGTGTGCTGGGTGGTGGCGAACACGCTGCGCAACCCGCTCCCAACAACGGCAGCAACAAAAACGAGCAGAAGAATGCGAACCAGAAGCTCGTAGCGAGGATTACGAATAGGGTGTTGACCAAGTTTATGCACGCTGTGGATGCGCATATCGAGGCGGGCGAGGTGGGGAGGCGGGTGTGTGAGGGGGTGTGTGAGGGGGTGTGTGAGGGTCCCGGGGTTGCGAGTGAGGAGGGTGGGGAGGGGGACGATGGGGAGGTGGGAGAGGTGGGTGATAGGATCAAAGCTAAGGATAAGGGGAAGGCGAAGATGGATTATGTCGAAGATGAAGAGGAAGAGGAAGAAGACAATGAAGAAAGGGAGGAGGAGGAAGAGGAAGAGGAAGAAGACGAGTGGATTGTAGCGGTCCAGCCTCCACCTGAAGAGCGGAGTCAGGTTGGGGGAGGGTATCGTGGTGTTGATCACCGTGGTCGCCCTGAGGAGACTGACGACGACGATGACGACGACAAGGACAGTGGCAAGAGCGCTAAGGACGATAAGAAGAAGAAGAAGAAGGAAGAGGAAAAGGAGAAGGAAGAGGTGGACCCGAGAAAACGACACTACCAAAACCTGCTCGAGCTCGCTAAGAGAGGGCTGGAGCTGAGCAAGAGAGCTGAAGAGTTGTTTTGTAAAGGCGAGGTTAGGCAGGAGGCGTATAAGGTTCGTTCCTTTCCCTCTCTCATTCTTTCTATCTTTTATTCTCTCTACTATTTGCTTCGCTCCTCTTACTTTTCATTCATTCATTCATTCATTCATTCATTTGGTGCCAACGACGTCATGGAACTGACATTGGTCTATTTCTATAGATTGCAGCGCAGACCAAGGCTCAACCGACACTCGAAGTGCTTGTCGTCACTTCGTCGTACCTCGTCCCTGCGTCTCCTCCTGCTACTCTTCCCGGTGGACCTCTAGCCCCAACCCCGGGCTCCTCTACGTCTCCTGATGACAAGAAGAAAGTCGAAAATACGGGTAAACACCTCACCCTGAAAGAAATTGGGCTGGACCTTGTAGCGTCCCTGTCGCTCCTGGAGACTGATTTTGGGAGGAGGGTGGCAGAGAGTGTGGGCTGGTGGGCCTGGGTCGTAGAAGAGCTCGAGAGGGAGCTCGCATCTCCGTCTTCAGGGTTGGGTCCAAAGTCAAAGTCAAAGTCCAGATCGGGCAAGGGAGGAGAAGGGTCGAGCGAGGGGTCGAGTTACTCAAGGTCCTCTTCAACGTCGTCCAGTTCAGATGACGAGACGGAGAAAGGGAAGAGGACCAAGGACGGCAAGGATGGAAGCGAAGAGACGATCGAAACTATCGCCAAACCCGCCCTCACGTGGCAGCACAACGACTGGTGGACGCAAGCTCGCGAAGGGTGGGAGGCGTACCACGAGGTTATCACTGTCCTGCACGCGACGTACCCCTCGTTGCTCCCCTCGTCCTCGCCTGGCGGACCCTCCTTTTTGTCGCGTACGGGCAAACCGTCCTCGTCTTATCTTTCGACTGTGCCTGTGCCTGCGCCTCCTCCTGCGATTAGTGCGAATGCAACGGGGGCGGGGGACCCGGCGTCGAGTCAGGGGCATAGTGATACGTATGAGTTGCTGGAACGGCAGACTGTCCCGAGGTCGACGCATCCGGACCCTGATGGGGAGGCGCAGGATAGGGCTGCGGCGAAGAGGAGTAAGAGTGTGAAAGGGTTTATGATGTGGAAGGGGAAGAATAAGGGGAAGGGGGGTGGGTATGCGACTGGTGAGGCGAGTGCGAATGGGGGTGCGACGGTCCAGAATGGGGATGCGAATGGCGCGACTGGGAATGGGGCTGCGACGACTCGAGGTGGTGTGAATGCGAAGGAGGATGAGAAACGAAAGAAGGGGCCCTGGTGGGGACGGTTGTGGTGCTTTGGTACTGGCGGTGTGGAAGGGGGTGGGGAGGTGCAGAGTTGACTGCCTGTGCGCTGTCGTGCAGTTTGTGTGATTTTCATTCTCGCTTTTGTGTTTTCTCCATCGTTTGCTCGAGTTCGGCGTCGTTTTCCCTCTTTCCTCCTTTCTTATTTCTCAAAGGCTCACGTTCTATGATGATATTCATATTTATTCGCATTTGTTATATGTTTGTTCGTGATACAGTATTTTGTAGGGTGTATTTTTAGATCTATGTATGTCTAGAAGCCTGTGCTAGTATTGATGTTCCGGTTCGTTATATGCAGAAGTTTATCCTACTCTCCTTCTCTTCCTTCCAATACATCCAATTCTATCGCTCCATAACGAAGCTTCTTTCGTCTTCTGGACTCACGGGAGGAAGCTACTCTCATGACTTCTGACTTCTGCATCCGAGTCATACGTCCATGCATGTACGAATCGAGTCAGGTCTGGGTTCACTCTCTCATCTCAACTCACCAACTCTTGATCTATCGTTGGCATCTTTGCGACTGTATCGACGATGTCTGGACCTCCTGCGGCGGTGAACAAGGAAATCAAGCAGCCCATCCACCCGTCCATGCTGCCCTTGCTCGACCCCCAATATGTCGCCTTCCACAACAAGCACCTCGCGCACCTCACACCTCCGCATACTATCCCATGGGATGCGAAGAAAATAAGAGAAGGACCTGCGGTTCCTGGGGGGTCGGTGCCACTTGAGGTTGGAGTGGTTAAAGATTTCGAGATTCCCGAGTCCAAGGGTAGTCCGAAGTTGAAAGTGAGAACATATACGCCAAAGGGAGAGAAACCGGAAGGAGGATGGGATGTTTTTGTGTTTTTCCATGGAGGAGGGTGGACGTTGGGAGATATTGGTTCGGAGGCCGCGTTTTGCACTAATATGTGTGTTCGTGAGTGCTCCACTTTCCCCGCATCGACAAGTTTAATGGAAGGTCCTAACTTGAAATGTTCTTCCCTTGGTGATAGGAGCGAACTGTGTGGTTGTCTCGGTAGACTACAGACTGGGCCCAGAAAATCCTTACCCAGCTGCGGTCGAGGATGCTGTAGATGCTTTACAATGGTTATACAACCACGGTGAAGAGGCACTGAATATTAACAAGGAGAGGATCATTGTTGGGGGTTCGTCAAGGTATGTATTCCATTTTCTTCTTCCCTCCTTAAATTCGCCTTTTGCTGTTAAAAATAAATGCTACGATTGTCTGACAAGCATCGGCACTTGGCAGCGGCGGAAATCTCGCAGCAATCCTTGCAGTCAAATCCAAATCTCTCTCTCCAACGCCCATCCAGATCAACTTCCAGCTCCTCGTCGTACCAGTAACCGATAACACCGCTTCCGTCTCCACTCGTTCGGGATGGGCGAAGAATCAGTATACGCCGTGGCTCTCGCCCGCGCGCATGGAGTGGTTCAAGTCCAAGTATTTACCGAATGAAGAAGATTGGACCAAGTGGGATGCGAGTCCGTTGTTTGCTACGAAAGAACTGCTCCAACCCGGGACTCAGCCCGGGAAAAATAAGCCAGGAGCTTGGATAGGGGTATGCGAGTTGGACATTTTGAGTGAAGAAGGTGTGGAGTTTGGGGAGAAACTTCGAGATGCGGGGTGGGAGGTGGAGGTAGAGGTGTACAAAGGTGCCCCGCATCCCATTATGGCGATGGATGGGTGCGTCATTTTTGGCTACATTCTTTCTGGTTGGTCGACTGACGAGCGCTAACAACTGTGTGTCGAAAATAGGGTACTGGACATTGGGAAGAAACTCGTGTCTGACGCTGCGGCTGCGCTCAAGAAGGCGTTCGAGTCGTTGTAGTAATTGTATAGAAATTTACACATCGCTCACTGGAATATATTCTGCAGCCGAAAGCGACACATTGACCGAAGCGCCCGATCGACCCCTGAACCAAGAAGACCACCAAGGCAATCCGGTATTCGTACATATTTGCCAGTTCCTGCCGATACAGCTCTCGGACAGTTAACGTTATGGCCTGTCGTTATCACGGACCTCGATGCATACTTACCTCGGCCCCTGCGGTACTGTACAGATGATGAAATACAAATCTACCAATTTATCCGCCGCGAATACGCCTATATTTCCCCGACGACTGGCTCTAGGCGACACGTTCCACTTAGCCTCCGTAAGGCAGTAAAGTGGAGACTGTCATCGATGTTAAGTACCTATGGATCTAGATAACGGATTTGAATTTCACTGAGTGGAGGTTATAGTGTATTATGTTCAATAACAGTTGGTGGCGCGGCAATACGTTCGAGGGTTGGGTCAAAGTCTGGAGATAACTGAAAAGAGGTGAATGTTGAGCACTAGTTATTGTATATGTATGGGCATAAGACAGGTTCCTGATTTCTCTTCGCCTCGGTTCGCTTTCAGGATTTTTTTCTTGCTTGCTGAGTTACTCTCGATTGTGCAGTGCTTGCCATCACCGCGGCATCGATGTTATACTCACCTTCTGCTGCCAAACAACGCTGTCGCTGAACTGGCGCTGAACGTGGAACTGCCACCGTGCTCTTCTCTCCAATTCACCGTATTTCTTTTCTTCTCTTTGCAAATTCATCCCTTGATATTGGGGAGGCTTTAATTTCTATGGAGCTTGAGGGCCTCGGTGACGGTCTTTTCTTCAACCAAACCTTCGAGGATTGACAAGTGTCAGGGTCGTCAGCCGTGGATAAGATGACGAGTACGATTCGTTCGTTTGTCTAGTATTATGTTTTTCAGGGAATCAAGGTAAGTCTCATATGTCATTCTGTCATTTTTGAGGTTATTTGCCCCCCAAACCTCAATTCTATTCTACGATTCTAGAGTATCATCAGAGGCTGTAATTGCCTCGTGAGTTACAAGGGATTCGAACTTCGAGGTTTCGGAGATTCCTCGCTTGTCCACTGTTACCATTTCCCCCCGCCTCGATCTATTCCATTTCGACTCTTCTCGAAAACCGAGCATGCTTGCATTGGCCTTCTTCATCGAGATTTTCGATCTAACTTCTCCTCATTAGACACCGAAGAGTTGATCAAGCTTCGACGCTTTCCAAAATCATAAAGAGGCGACCGTCGGCTCGCTTCGCTGGCGCTGAATTCTGAACGGGTGCCACTCCATGCCTGGATTGCAGCCATATCCTCGTTCAACCGCAGTAATAGTGCACCGAGCATACAATTTGAGTTTCTCCGACTCGTACATCCAAACTATGCCGCGAGAAGCTGGTCCAGAGCTACCAAATTCCCGTGACTGTTAAGCGCAGCCTGTATCACGGCAACATCGACCAATGCCGCGCTGGGATCACCTAACCCAAGCCCATCGTCTCTCCCAGCAATAGCATCGAAGAAGCTTCGCAATTCAAACTCTACCCCGCGACCCGTTTCCTCGATTACCTCCTCCACCACTTCTTCCTTCCCATCCTCCGCTTCCGTGATAGATTTGATCACCACCTTAACTACAGGAGGTGACCACAAATGGTTAATGGACATCCATCCCTTGCTGCCTGTCACGACAAACCCATCCGTTTGAGGTTTAGTGTTCGTCGGGAATCCCCAGGTAAGCTCTACTGTTCCGTGAAAACGTTCATCCGATTTGACAATGGCGTTTATAGTGTCGTGAGGCTTTAGGTAGTCCTTGTTCAACGATGCGAAAGCGGATAAATGCGTCAACGGATTGGGGAGTATAGTCCGAAGAACGGCGATCGTGTGCTTCATGATTTATGTCAGTACGAGTACGGTTTATGATGTTAGAGCTGCCTCGTGGCTAGGGTACTTACCACACCGCCGTCCAGCTGGACGGATTTAGGAAACAATTAGTCTCGTTTTTGGGACTAGTAGGTTTCATGAATCAGCAAACGTACCAAGAAGCCTCCTTGATACTAGACGAAATTTTCAGCAAATTAACTCGGGTTCTGGTCTCAGAAGACTGCTACGGCGACTCACATCAGGTACGGTTCTCCAGGGTGTTTTGTACCATTTCGACTCCTTGTTGACATAGTTGACTGCAACTGCCTTGAAGAAGATGACATTGCCGATCTTTCCATCTCGGATGGCCTTTGCCGCCGCCTGAATACCTGGTTCGGCTTCGAAGTTCTCTGCAACTCTCCAGAAGAGACCTTTCGGCTTGTATTTCTCATCAAATTGACGAATGAGCTCCAATCCTTGCTTGACGTCGGGGGCCACGGGCTTCTCGCTCAAGACATGCTTTCCCGCCTCCAAGGCCTTGACGATGATACCTGGTTGAGTCGTGATAGGCAACGCGACGACGACTGCTGTAATGTCGTCCCTCGCCAAGAGCGCGGCTAGATTCACCGAGCTGTCGTTGTCGCTATCGTAATAGATGGATGGTGGTTGAGTGAGCTTCAGCACTTCGCTCGCTGCAACCACCAACGCCTTCGCACTCGTCTCCGATCGCGAGTACACTGCCTTGAGCGGAGGTGCTGCGTCGCCTAGTGACGCCAGAGCAGGAAGATAGGCTGGGAGTGGGTGTAGAACGCCGCCCGTCAGTCAAACAGTCGCAATCATCAGCGATGGGTGACCGCGAGTCGCTCGACGGACTCAACGGTTGGACAACGCCGAAAAGGGTGTGCAACAAACCTTCCTTAGCAAAGATACCTGCTCCAAGGAGTGCGATTCCAGCAGGTGTTGTGGACATGATGGTGGTTCGTCGCTGAGAAACACCTCACATGTGGTGCGTCCCATCTCTCGCCTTCAAGAACGCATTTCGTAATGACTTCCCCAAATGTATACTCAGCGACTTCGGATGGAGTTAAATCATATCAAACATCCGGATGTGTGGTGCTTGAGCGCCGAGCGAGGGGAAACCTCTCCTGCTCCAGGGGCTCCCAGAGGGGTCAAAAGATGTCACGTGTGCCCACCCGACATTTCTCCGAGGCACAGAGGCCCGAGCTGTGAGCTGCAAGGCTAGGCAAAGCTCCAGTGCGTGCAAGAGCCGTTTGTAGGCCCAGCCAACAAATTTGGTAAGGGGCTTTTGTCCAATCGACGAGTAATTGACAGCCGGACGCTGTAATTCCCTCTGATTCCCCATCTCTCCGCTCACGGAGTAACTCTGGACGATATTTCCGGGATTCCAAGTTTCAAGGGAATCTCCTATTTTCCCTCTTCTGGCTGATCACTTCTTGCCGTTTTCAGATCAACGGGTAACAGTTCGATCCATGCCTTGTCTGGGCGCAAAGCGGAGTGGCACTCGACGAGGAGGGTCTTTCGAACCGCCCACTGGTGGCTCGGACTAATCTCGGAGGGCCGCGTTCAGGAAATTCCCCACAATATGGATTGGCGTTTTGCTTAAGTAGAGAAGGCGTAATTGGGAATGTCCGTCCCCTACTCAACGTCCTCCACATCTCTCTCCGTCGTCGTCGAGTGCGTCGACCCCCCTAATCTCAAAGACGCGTCATGGCACCATCCACCAAGTTACCGAAGGATTTCATTTGGGGTTTCGCGACTGGTATGTCGTTTTTTTACTCGTATGCTCGATCGCTATTCGCATTTGCGAAAGCCATGCACTATATTAGGCTGCAGTGTATACGCTATCGCGCTATCCATCATCCTTTGTCTTCACCATCATTATCGTTTGGCACCTGACAGCCTTTTGGAGCGTTCTGACGTAGTTTCTCATTTTTTGTTCAGCTTCCTTCCAGATTGAAGGCTCCGTAGATGTCGACGGTCGCGGCAAATCGATATGGGACGACTTTTTGAAGCTTCCAGGCAAGTCGCTGGACGGAAAGAATGGCGACGTCGCATCGGATTCGTATCGCCTCTGGAAAGAAGATATCGCCCTTCTGGCAAGCTACGGCGTCCGGTCGTACCGCTTCTCACTAGCTTGGTCGAGAATCATTCCCCTGGGTGGAAGGAACGACCCTGTGAACCCAAAGGGAATCGAGTTCTACTCCAAATTCATTGACGAACTCTTGGCTCATGGGATTATTCCTTTCGCGGTGCGTGTTTCACTGAGCTCTTTGCTCAATCAATCCATTTATTGACACGCCTTCGTTGATTTGATAGACGTTGTACCACTGGGATCTTCCGCAAGGTCTCCAAGATCGATACGGTGGTTGGTTGAACAAGGAAGAGATTACCTTGGATTATCAGAACTATGCGAGGGTGGGTTGGGTTTCTGTCTATTCATCGCGTTTTATGGACCGCCCCTACAGGTCTGCTTCGAAGCCTTCGGTGACCGAGTGAAGCACTGGTGAGATTTCCCTTCCTCAATGCCACTCGGCTCTAACCGCATTTACATTTCTGACTTCCAACACCATTATCCAGGTTGACCATCAACGAACCTTGGTGCTGCGCTGTTCTTGGACACGGCCGAGGTGTCTTTGCTCCTGGCCGTTCGAGTGACCGAAACCGTTCCCCGGAAGGCGATTCTTCAACGGAACCCTGGATGTGAGTTTTAATTTACTTAAAAGTAACTGCCCCGTTCATCGCATCCGCAGCGTTGCCCATAACATCATCCTTGCGCACGCCAAAGCTGTGACGGTTTATCGGGAACAATTCAAGCCCACTCAAAATGGTCTAATTGGCATCACACTGAACGGCGACTGGGCCATGCCCTACGACGACAGTCCAGAGAGTGAGTTTTGAGTGGTTCACGTCTTACTGATTAGTCTAATAACGGCGCTTTCCATATCAATTCAACAGATATCGATGCCGCGCAGCATGCTTTGGACTTCGCAATCGGTGATTATCCTTTTAGCTCTCGCCTCGTTGCACTAGCTCCTCCAAAGCAGTCTGCTGACGCTTATATGTTTTCCCGACATTGATGCTTAGGCTGGTACGCTGTGAGTCTTTTCATTGTAGTGTCATTGTGGAGAATCATGTCACTGACTTCGACGCCTCTCATTTTCTGCTCTCGACCCTCCCAAACTCAATCAACGCCTTATATTTGCGCCAATCATTCCTTCTGCGGCATATTTGACTTGTCAAAATCCGCGCCTTCTTTGATTTTCATGCGGACCATTCACTTCTTTCGGCCAAATCTCGCGTGTGTTACCGTCTCCATGTTTAGGATCCTGTATACCTCGGATTCTATCCTCCCTACATGCGGGAAGTCTTGGGTGATCGCATGCCAGACTTCACCCCGGAGGAGTGGTCCATAGTCAAGGGCTCCTCTGACTTTTACGGCATGAACACGTACACAACCAACCTCTGCAGTGAGTAGCTTTCTCGTATCTTTTGGTTTTTACGCCGCGACTTCGGAAATTCTCCTATCTAAGCACTCTCATTCCCCGTTTCGTCTTCGCTGACCCACACCTCTCGTAATTCTCGTATCTTATAGGGGCTGGCGGCGACGATGAGTTCCAAGGACTTGTCGATTACACTTTCACAAGGCCAGATGGTTCTCAACTTGGACATCAAGGTAATTTTCCGAGGTATCTCGCGATCTCCGTGTTCTGACACCCGTGCTTTTTGCCTTTCAGCTCAAAGTGCATGGTTGCAAGATTGTAAGTGGCCTAGGCCAATTTATCACCGTCACATAATGTGGACTGATTCCCTTGCTCTCTCTCACTAGACCCTGATGGCTTCCGCGCAGTAAGGCTATCCATATTCTCCCTCTCGTCAATCGTTCTCACCTGTGTTTGTGAAGCTCCTCAACTACCTATGGAAGGTTCGAATCATTGCAACTATCTCACCATTCTGGCTACAGTTACTGACATTGTTCTCCGATATTTACAGCGCTACAAGCTGCCTATCTAGTGGGTATCGTCGTTGCCGTCATTAGCGCCAATTTCTGACTCTGACTCATTGTAGCGTGACTGAAAATGGCTTCTCCGTTAAGAACGAGTCAGACGTGAACGCCGACGAGGCCGTCAAAGACTTCGACCGTGTTCACTACTTCCAGGGAACCACGAAAGCTCTGCTGGACGCCATCAACGTTGACGGCGTGGATATCCGTGCATACTTCCCGTGGAGTGAGTGATTCTCGGCGCGTTAGTGTCTTATACTCGTTATCTGACTATCCGTTCTAGGTTTCCTGGACAATCTGGAATGGGCTGATGGCTACACCACCCGATTCGGTGTTACCTACGTCGACTTTGAGACCCAAAAACGTTATCCCAAAGACTCTGCGCGGTTCCTTATCAAGGTTCGTGCACCAACACCACCGCCTTCTCCCTAACGTTCTTCACTTTGGCTCACCCGTCTTCTTCCTTTCCACAGTGGTTCAAAGAGCGCGAAGATCCCGAAACTGCCGCCAAGTGGGATGCCAAAGCCACCAAGACCGTCCCACCCGTGTTCGGCGACCGAACGAACCTCGCCAACGGCGCTGCTTCATCGAAAGCTGCATCAAAACTTGGAAGCGAAGCCGTTTTGCCGGCAACTCGCTGGGGCGTCCGGACGACGTTCATGAAGTTTTTGGCTGCGCTCCTCGCGTTCATCCGGTGAACTGGCGACGCTGTCGACTCTCCTCTTCGTCTTTCGTCTTCTAATCCGCCGTATATACCTATTATTTTGCTTTATTTCGCACATGTTTCCCCACGTCGTTCAAACCCTCACCCTTCATCGAAGATAGATATCGCCATCACCATCACCATCACACAAATTGCGCTTCTGTCTACCCATTGCTTTTCCTCTTGTTCTTTGCTCGATTTTAAAATGTACCAGTATGACATGAATATTACGAACGAATGAAAGCATTTTCCTCCTCAGCTCAGCTACGTACACTTCTCGTATAAAGCGATTCTTTCGTCTCCATGAGAGTCTAACATAACGAGCACGAAAGGTATATAACAAAATGAACCTGATATTGAAACCCAAGAAAATAAGATGGTATACACGCGATTTATTTAACTTCTAAGTACCTTCTACACAGCTCTGGTTAGTTTGATCGATACAAGAGTGAATAAACAAGCAAAACGACTACTTATATACATACGACGACAAAGATAGCAGGGGCATTAAGGGGTCGGAAGGTAAGATAGAATGGGGAGGGATGATCAGGAGCAAGAAGGGAAGGGAAGAAGATTCGAAGACGCGGAAAAGGTAATGAAGTCCATGATAACACCGGGATCGGTAGGGACGCATCAGCAGCAAACAAGATGAATGATGCAAGAAAGCAGTGGGTGGAGCGGGTGCGTTGCCTCGACCCCAGAATAATAGTGAACGAAGCGATGGTCGCACTGGACCAATGACAGGCGCAACTTGTATGGACTAGCAAGCAATAAAGTTGCCAACGATCATACTCGGTATACCCCACTTATCCCTCCGAATGGTAAACGAGAAACAGCAGTTGATGAACGCAGCTTCCGTCGGCTGTGTTGCCCCCGTGTCGTCGTCTGAAGGCTCTTCCTTGACGCCAGTGCCTGTATTGCTCGTGTCATCGGTTCTGTTTTGAGAAGCAGAAACAGGAGCGCCTACCAGCAGAATTGTTGCTGTTTGGGTTGACCACAGGCTTATATCTTAGAACGCAGGACGTTAGAACGGCCTTCTGTGACGAGTCAAAGGCGACGTGGCCGTATTTCTGGGAAAGCATCAGTACCAATGCATCGAAGTGTAACAGAGACGAACCTCCCAATAATTGACGGCCGACTCTTCCGCCATCAGCTCGTAGATGCACAGGCGACCCTATGCACTCGTGAGCCAGAAAAAACGAAAGGCAGCAAACGAAGCACGTACGTCTCGCATCATTGATCCTTCCAACCCAATAAGCTCGCAGAATTCTCGATTTCCTTTGTATATCTCCCCTGTCCTTCTCCAGAGGCAGGCTGGCACACCCATTGCAGAGAATACACGATCATAGTCGAGGAGCATGCGCTCGAAAGCTTCTTCGATGAAGACGAGGTCCAGATCTTTCAGCGTCGCTGCCACAGCCTAAGAAAAGCTATATCAGACTAAGGGCGACGACCAGGAGACAAGACCCGAACCCTGAATTTAGGCCTCAGCACGGATAGCGGCTGCAAAATCTGTTGCTTCGACTCCTGCGAGACACTGAAAATGGTTAGTTTGCATTCAAGCACAGACCACCAAAAACTCACTTTCTATCCATCCACCTCGATAGTCTAGCGTATCCGTTGACGTAGTTGTAAGGCTTCAACAACCCAGCCTCATATTTACTCCTGATGACGCGATTTAGTCGTTCGTCCCTGGACCCGGATTCCTGGTCTGCAGCTGTCAAGAAAAATTTCTCCGTCTTGGTGGCGGCTGGGAGGATCGCGACGGTGGTTTCGGGGCTGAATTTCTCGGTAACGGTAATCGTTGAGATAGCACTGGTCGGTTCCTGTTGTTGCTGAGTTTGGGGTACAGCTGGAGCCGGGGCCACAGGTTGGGTGATCAATGGCCGAAGGGGTGTTGGGGTCGTTCCAAACGATGCAGAAGACATCAATGAGGGAACTACTGTCGTTGGCGGGGTGAAGAAAGAGCCATCGTCCAGGGTTTCCAAAAAGTCGCTGAATCGGTGGTGAGTTCCCCCACTATACGTCTTCAAAACCAAACGACATACGTGAGGACAGAAAATTCGTTTCCAAATGTCTCCGGCTGGTATAAAAACGGCTGGGGTGCCACCGCCCCCGTTAGCGGCCAAGCAGATGCTTCCAGAGATGCAGTGGCCGTTGGGTACACGGTCAAAGGTGCGTAGGGTCCTGGTCCTGCGAGGCCCACTGTCTGTGCTGGTTGCGCTACATGGGGTGCCGCAGTGACTGCTGGTACAACAGCGACCGCTGCTCCCTTTTCTGAGGTTTTTGAACGTCGTTCATCGTGGCAGAGGTGACCAATTTCACGCTTGATACTGTTATACTCCCCTTCAGTGTAGTCCCAGAAAGAAACGGATTCAACTCACCAACGTTGACATGGTCGCCCTTCGTCGCAGGTCATATGGCTTCGCCTGCAGTATAAGCAGGCATGGTTGACCTTCCGTCTCTTGGCCGTCTTCTTCTTCTTGCCTGCATCGTCTTCAGAACTTGGGGCGGTCGGGGCGGTCGAAGGGATCGAGGTTGCAGGTTTACTCGACGTCGAGGCGGCTTGCGCCGACTCGGCATAGCTGGTCGACATTGCTGTATTCCCTCGATAAGATTACTTTCGCCACAGACCACCACGATGACGAAAGGCTAATGGACGACGACGACGATGACGGCGGTAGCAGAAGAGATATTTCTTGCCATTTTCTCAAGGGTATCCGGCCTGGAAAAAAACGGACCGGACGTCGATATTTTTCTTTAAGGCTTTTGGGAGACCCCCCCTCCCCCCTACGTAATCAGGGGTACTACCAAATATGGTAATTTTATGATGTCATCGTCGCGCCCTCGCCTCCTCACCTTGCCTGCAGGCATAGCAAACCCAGTTCCTGATGGACTGGTCCTCGTTTACGCACTCGGAGTGGTACTGTGAGATCATGTAAACTATTTGGCACTAATAATCAACGAAATTGACACACCTATCTTGTTTCGCAGCCTGTCCCTACACATCTCACACTCCCGATATACTGCGTCGACCGGGTGGAGGTGCCGTAGCCTGTTGGAGCGGAGGGGCATCTCAGAGTCTGCGTAACCGGGTCATAGTGTCGTTTCCGGCGGTTTTAAAAGGTCAATAGATGTATGGTATGAGACAGAGCTCTATTCACCTCATCAGTGTATTCCATCTTTGGAATTTGGCCCCAGACAGGAGTACTGGGACTGCTGGAAACTCGACGCGATGTACAATTTTGGCTTATCTGTACCCCTACTTTAGGTGTACCGACCACATTGGCCGCCCGTCCTTCCATTTTTGGACAAGGTCAAAGTTTTTTTTAAAGGCGGGCTGACCCCCCCCCCTCCCCCTACCCCCGGTCCGGGATTTCCGGTCCGGGGCACCCTTGCATTTTCTGACATTTTCTTATGTAATTCTGAGATGGTCCGGGCGGTCCGGGCTCCTAAATCTCATCCTTCGGTCCGTCGGAGCTCCTTCTTGGCTCCTTCTGTCTTTCTCTGCCCTTGTTTCTTACTGCAGCGAGAATATTGACTTCAATAAGGTACCTATGCAGGTAGCTCACTACGCCTACGTGAATTAGCCAAACACCGGGCCTTATCCTAGTTTGATTCGAGTTGTTCGGCCTCGTTTGAGTCGAATTTCATAATCTGGCAAGCGTCCCGAAGGTTCTATTTCGTCTGACATAGCTCTTCTCAGGTCGCCAAACCCTGGAATTGTTGGCCTGGCTCCGGAGCTTCTCAAGGCGCTGTTACCGAAGAGCACAAAAGGGTAGCCAAAGTTTGTGAGTCGGTGATTCTCCGGGTATTCCATGACTTACACTTTGTGCGATTCCTTCCAATCTGCCACTATGCGGTGCTTCGAATTTTATAACTCAGAGACATCCAACTTATAATCGTTTTAGTAGCGGCGTCGCCCTCTGAGAGATAGCCAACAACAACATCCGTTAGTTAAAGAGGCGGATCAAGAGCTCGGCGCCGACTCCGACGTGTCGCATCCGAGACAAGCCACAGAGTCATACAAAACATTTTAATCGTACCTGATAGTTTACTACTCCTACCACCAACATGCAAAGCGAGGAAGAAACCATCATCTTATCTTCGCCTGATGCCGTCGTGCATCTCGAGTACGAACCCAAGACCCTACCATCGCTACAGCAGGTTGCTGCAGAATATGGCGGGGGCAGTTGGACACGCTTTGTGTGTATCAGCGATACCCACTGCAAGACCTTCGAAGTACCAGATGGAGACGTTCTTCTTCACTCGGGGGACTTGACAAAGGTGGGGAGGACGGTAGAAATGAAGAAGACGATGGAGTGGATTTATGGGCTGCCGCATAAGGTCAAAATGTAAGTGTCCACTAGAGGAGCTTCTGACGCATTCCTTTTCTCTCGTTTATTGACATTTCGCTTTTTTGTGGCCGGTAGCGTGATTGCAGGAAACCATGACCTCCCGCTCCACCGAGAGTGGTATGAGGAGAATTGGAAAAGATGGGCGTGGAGCATGAAACAAGTGAGTCTGTTTACATAGATGCTCACTCCGGCTTGATATCGAACACGAGAAATTAGGACTTCGACTCCGTTTCTGAGTGGTTGACGGGCGAAAGGGCGAAGGCGTCAGGCGTCATCTACTTGGAGAACGAAAAAGCAACCTTTCGATTGGCTCCGGATCGCAGGGAGTGGTCTGTTTATGGGTCCCCCGTAAGTTTCATTCGAATCCTACTTTTTTTCGCTAGGTACGAGAAATTGAATTTTGATTCAAAGTGGTCGCCTGAATATCACAACTGGGCTTTCAATTATCAACCTGAGGAAGCCGAAGGTTAGTGCTGAAAGGACTCGAGGATCGTCCTTCCCGAAAACCAGCTGACCAGCCTCTTAGATCTAGTATCTAAATTTGAACCCACGGACATATTGTAAGTGCACCACTGAAGTTTCACGCTGCGGCAATTCAAACCTGATGCAATTGCTCAGGCTGACGCACTGCCCACCCCACCAAATCTTAGACGAGTCCTCGAACGACGAAATGATCGGCTGCAAAGCACTGGCAGCGCACCTCACCAGCGGACGCCTACGTCCCCGTCTACACGTTTTCGGGCACGTCCACGAAGCTCACGGCGCCTACATCCATTCATGGGAATCCACTGGACCTTGCGAGCCTCTGCAAGCCCAAAACGACATGAACTATCCTGTACCATTGTCCTCCGAGGCATCGGAGGAAGAGGTACTTACAGTGGAAGAAATGCGAGGGGAGTATGAAAGTGCTAGGCGAGAAGTGGCGGAGCGAAACTCGCGCCCCGAGCTGAGTAGGACGGTTTTCGTGAATGCAGCGAATCAGCCTCACGGGTGGATTGTTCTGCGGGGATCGGATGGAGAGAAGATGACGCAGTTTGGAGGACCGAGGTTTAGGCCCGTGGTTGTTGATTTGAAGGACTAATCGGAAGTTTGTCCTTTCTCCCTTCGGAAAGGGTCTATTGAGGTCACGGTGAATATTCCTGCGCTCTAGCACTCGCTTGAGATGATGTATTACCTCGTGATATGCAACTCTTTTAGTCGAACCCCATAGCCTGATGGTCCTGAAATTGATAGAACCTTCGTCGAAGCAGTCAATCTGTCTTCGCGTTAGGGACACCGGGGGAGACAGTGGGGGAACGAGAATAGAATGAAGAATGCTGAAGAGCCTAGCAATTGGCTTGGCTTACTATGGCATAATGACCAGGAGGCTTCAGCTGCAGGGCAACGTCAAGACAATGTTCTCGCTTGTCTGGAATTTACCGAGGTGACCGCGGCAATCAAACGCGAGCGGAACGGGACGTCTGGCTGGCATCTGTGTTTGCCAACAGGATAGTCAGCATTTTCAACAGCGCGGGTCCAGCGGGCAACAGAAGCGCTGTGGCCAGGCTGGCGACAGTAAATCGCACCTTTCTCCAGGTTGGCACAGACATCCTTTGGAATGACGTTCCTTCATTGGTGCCATTTCTTCGACTTTTGCCTACGTGCAACGACACAGAGGAACCAAGCAACAAGGTTGGTCCTGGACTTCCAATTTTTGTATTCAGGCTGACTCCCGGAAGGACCCCTGGTCACGATTCAGCTTTTACGGGGCGAAAACGACGTCATTATCTCTGTCTGAAGGTCCCGAACTGATACCAACTGGATGGTTCTTTTTTTTGTATAACCATCCGTCCAGGCCCTCGACCCTCTTTCCAAATCTCAAGGAACTGAAAATTACCTCGTTCGAGGGTGTCAACTCTCTCATTCCGTTCCAGCCGCTACCAGCGCTTTAAGTCGCGACTATCATCGATATTCCTTCCCCGAAGCAAACTCAGACTCACTACGCAATCACGACCAAGGGACAAACCGTCGATTCTATGATCGAAAGCTTCCGCTCTAAGGCTCCCCAGCTGCAAAAGATCTACCTTGGGATTCGCATGACCCATAGGACAGCGACCATCTTGACCCACCTTCCATCGCTCTCATCCGCAACTCTCCATCTACCGCCAACGATCAGCATTCAAAGAGGCGGCCTAGCATTCTTGAAGGATATGCCTCGTCTCGGAGGATTATTTTTGGTGACTTCAGGCCATAGAGACAGTCACGACCTCCCAGTCATTGGCGAATATCTCAAACACCTGAATCCGAAGCGGGAGAAGACCCAACTCGGGCACCTGGAATTTTCGGCAGATGGATTTTTCACGTTCTGGGCGACGTCATTCCTCGCGTCACAACAAACTCACAAGTTCGTCATGAAGATTCCACCGTTGCTCGAATCTCAATTCGTATCGAGCGTCTTTTGGGTACCCCATATTCTACACCTTCTCACTCATCGCTGTCCCGACATTCTTCAGATTACGATAGGTCAAAAAGCGACACCAAGAGGGAATTATGAAGATACCTTGCCTTTCACAATCCAATTCGCCAACGATTACAAGGTGGAGAGGTTCGACGAACCACGCATACCAGAAGGTCTTTTCCCATCGTTGAGCAGACTTCGTCATCTTCAAGCCCTGTCAATCGCGAACGTTCCTTTCAACGTACCAGATTTTATGGTCCAGTTGGTCGAACGACTATCGGATTTACTGCAGCTGCAAGAATTGTGCTTGGTGCCCATGCCTCTGATAGACGAGGACGACCATCGCCGTCCAACCCGCAAATTGGTTCTGCCAACTTTACAGTGCCTCCGGAAGCTCTCTTCACACAACCTTGCACTCCGCCGCGTTACAATCGTTCTGGACTGCTCAGAAATTCCTCAGGACCCTCCATCCCTTTCCACGCACCGGTTGCAGTGTCTTTTCATCGAGCCGCAAAACGGAAAGCTATCATTCGACGGGGGCGCTGCTGCAAACGCACAATTGACGCAGCTGGTTACGCTGGGGAGGTACCTGGACCACCTGTTCCCGAACCTTCAGTTCCTCACGGCGCACGATGAAAAGGTCAGCGGCCACCAGATTAATAATGTCTTGGAGCACACGCCGAAGTTCCAAGAGGGTTCGCTGGAGATGTGGAGGAATGTTGACTATCTTTTGAAATCTTATCAAACGACGAGGAAGGCGGCTGTCGGGCGAGTTTGAGAAGCAAAGAGCGAAGAGACGGGCCGATGCTGAGAGGCATGCACTATGGCCCGAGGATTGGTGTTTGTCCGGCGTACTGTCCACGTAGATTTTTACACTATATGGTTGACGAATGGCTTCCAAGTCCTGGGTGATTGCGCCCGAGCACCGGTTTCCACGGGGCTGCCAGTGCTGTGCAACTGTTTCTCTCTTGAACACCACCATGAGCGAATTACCCGTCCCTCCACAACAGCAACGTGGAGCCGTTGAAGAAACCAATGTTCCCGAGACTATTCGCCTATCGTCAATCGATGCAGTTGTTCATCTTGAATACGACGACCCAAAGAATCTACCGTCGCTTCAACAGGTTGTTCAGGAACACGGCAGAAAGGAAGACGAGTCCTGGACTAGATTCGTCTGTATTAGTGATACGCACTCAAAGATGTTTGAAATACCCGATGGTGACGTCCTTTTGCATGCCGGCGACTTGACTACATGGGGGCATAAGGACGACATGGAGAAGGTGGTGGATTGGCTGTGCGAGCAGAAGCACAAGGTTAAAATGTGTGTCATTCAAACTCTCTGGAAATTTGTGATAAAAGCATTGGTTGAACCTCCGCTGGCAGAGTCATAGCCGGCAATCACGACTTGCCTCTACACCAAGACTGGTATGCGTATGATTGGAAGAGGTTCCACAGGACCAAAAAACAGGTACATAACTGGTGCTTGAAAATGCGTTCGTTCTCAAACGTCAATGGCAATTTCTGTCTGACCCGCGAGATGTGCTATCGAAAATTAGGACTCGAAAGCTGTCCGCAAACTCCTCACTGGGAGGAAGGCAAGAAAGGCTGGCTTAATCTACTTAGAAAACCAGCAGACGTCATTTCGAATCGAGCAGGGGCGTAGAGAATGGACCGTTTATGGCTCTCCAGTGCGTTCATGGAGCCTGCCAATAGTGTTATGACGTGTTAAGATCTAACCGGATCAATGATGCAGTGGACTCCTGGTGCCTACTTTACGGCGTTCCAGTACCAAAGAGACTCGCTGGAAGCCAAAGGTGAGACGATTATCTCCGGCTAATATTTTACTAAAAAGTCGATTTTCAGAGATAGTTTCAAAATATACCAATGCTGATATTCTGTAAGAGTAGCGAAGCACTGCGTCCAGTGATTTGTGATAACCGACTCATTCGATTGCTCTGACTACACAGTATAACCCACACCCCACCTTTCAAAATATTCGACCTAACGGGAGGGAATGAAAACGCAGGATGCGAAGTCCTCGCCAACCATATAAACCAGGGTCGTCTCCGTCCTCGACTCCATGTCTTTGGGCATATACATGACGCTCACGGCGCTTTTGTCAAGCAATGGGGAGATGCTGAAACTGATGAGGCGCTCGAAGTCCAAAATACCTTAAACTACCCGATGGAAGGAGACCGTGGCAGCCCTGTCGATGCGAAGAATAATCCTCATGAATCTCAAGCTGAAGAGACGAGGAGTGTAAATGGAGAATCGAAGAGAACTGTCTTTGTCAATGCCGCCAATAAGCCGAGTGGTAGGATAGCGTGGAGAGCCGGCGAAGTGCTAAAAGAATTCGGTGGGCCGCGATTTAGACCCGTGGTTGTGGATTTGAAAGACTAGACAACGTGGTATAATCCATTATGGATGGTCATGTC
The DNA here is from genome assembly GCA_004126415.1 of Candolleomyces aberdarensis. Classification (NCBI taxonomy): domain Eukaryota; kingdom Fungi; phylum Basidiomycota; class Agaricomycetes; order Agaricales; family Psathyrellaceae; genus Candolleomyces; species Candolleomyces aberdarensis. The sequence goes on along the minus strand of SDEE01000523.1, from coordinate 8,373 downwards.
CCTGTATTACATTATCTGCTATTCTAAGTATATTCTAGATTCCTAGACGTGGGTATACAAATCGAGACGGTAGGACTAGGCTCAGCGAGCCTTGATCATGAAGTTCTTGAGCTTGACGCGACAGTAGCATACGGTGTCTTGAGTAAAACCTGTTGCCGCTCGGCCTCATAAATCTCTACCCACTCTTCCTCTGAGAACATACTCCTGAGGTCGTCGTCAATGGCAAGCACAGGCGCTACACTCTCGACCCAGTCGTATTCCTTCCGAATACCTTTGGGTTTAGCCACCTTGATCTTCACGTCAGCGAGCGAGTCAATGACCATGGGTCTGGTGCTTCGCCTGGCTGGCTCCAGATAGAATGGTGGATTGCCACGTCCGTTTTCGTCCGAAAATGTGTCCGCATCGCACACGTCTGCCTCCTTGGCGTTGTGGTGATGGAACTTTCCTCGGTGAAGGCGAACGTCGCCGCCTCTGTCTGCCAGCGATTTGGCTCGTGTAGAACCTCCAACGCTTCGGGCACCCTAAAAATACTGGAATCAGACCGGGGGAAATATATTGGAGTAGAATATAGGCATACCAGTACGAGTGGAGACTCGGACTTTCCTGCCTCGTCGTAGAGGTAGGCAGTCTCGGTCAAAGCTTGAGCAAATGTGATTTGCTCTGAATGGGCAATGGCCCTGGTTTTCTTTGGGATACATTAGTGCATAGCTCTCAGAAATAATTCAAGGGCGAGCAAACCTTGTCGAGCGCTTCACGACGAGTGATGAGATGTGGCTTGGACATATCGGAATGGAATTAGAGGGAGATATGTAGTAAGGTTCGACGGGTGTGGGGGCGGACTGTGGAAGGATCGAGGGCAGATAGCCCAAGAGAGGAAGTAGTTGAGAGGGAGACTGAGCAGTTGAGGAGGAGACGAGTGAAAAGCAGTCTGTTTATATGCAGGCTCCGGGAGCGGCTAATTCCCTCAGCGACGGGACCGGCAACACAGCCCGGGCCGCACAACATCTAACCCTGACTCATTCATATTGTGTGGCACCTATTCGGCAGATGAGTGGATGAAATCAAAGTTACCGCTTCCTTCAGGCCTTCTATGAGTCAACTCATGTCACACCAGGCGACGGAATGTCAGGAGCCAACCAATGGGATCGCCTGATCGGCGCTTTGATCTTTCTTGGTCGGTCACCGGCGAGCCGGTTCCAGAGAAGAAACAACGAATAGCCTAAACGCACAGGCATCGGCTCAAGCTCTACTTTCTGCTGCACAATGCCGAAGCGGTGATGTTCTATTAGAGTGAACGACTGGGCTATGCAGTCTGTGAATGAAGATAAAAGCAGTGTCTGATTGGCATCGTATCCTTCTGTTGACCGACTATCATCGATAGTTTCGAAATACACCAATGCTGATATTCTGTCAGAGTAGCGAAGCACTGCGTTCAGTGATTTTGTGATAACCGACTCATTCGATTGTTCAAACTATAAATCCTAACCCACACACCATGTTTCAAATATTCGACCTAACGAGAGGGAATGAACACGCGAGATGCGAAGTCCTCACCAACCCCACCAACCAGGGTCGTCTCCGTCCTCGACTCCATGACTTTGGGCATATACATGACGCTTATGGCGTTTTTATCAAGAAATGGGGCGTTGTTGGAACTGATGAGACGCTCAAAGTCCAAAATACCTTAAACTACCCGATGGAAGGAGATCTTGGCAGCCCTGTCGGTGCGAAGAGTAATGTTCACGAATCTCAAGTTGAAGAACAACGTGGTATAATGAGGTATCTATGATGTTGTCAATGTAGAGCATTATCTGCTATTCTGACTATATCCTAAGTTTCTAGTGGGTATACTAATAGAGACGGCAGGACTAGGCTCGCTGAGCCTAGATCATGAAGTTCTTGAGCTTGACGCGACAGTAGCATACGGTGTCTTGAGTAAAACCTGTTGCCGCTCGGCCTCATAAATCTCTACCCACTCTTCTTCTGAGAACACACTCCTGAGGTCGTCGTCAATGGCAAGCACAGGCGCCACACTCTCGACCCAGTCGTATTCCTTCCGAATACCTTTGGGCTTAGCCACCTTGATCTTCACGTCAGCGAGCGAGTCAATCACCATGGGCTGGGTGCTTCGTCTCGCTGGCTCCAGATAGAATGGTTGGTCGTCAAGTCCATTTACGTCGGCATCGCACACGTCTACCTCTTTGGCGTTGCGGTGATGGAACTTTCCTCGGTGAAGGCGAACGTCACCGCCTCTGTCTGCCAGCGATTTGGCTCGTTTAGAACCTCCAACGCCTCGAGCACCCTAAGAGTACTGGCATAAGACTGGGGAAAATATATTGGAGTTGGGGGTAGGCATACCAGTACGAGTGGAGACTCGGACTTTCCTGCCTCGTCGTAGAGGTAGGCAGTTTCGGTCAAAGCTTGAGCAAATGTGATTTGCTCTGCATGTGCAATGGCCCTAGTTTTCTTCGGAATATTAGTACATAGATTCCAGAAAGAAGGGAAGGGCGAGCAAACCTTGTCGAGGGCTTCACGACGAGTGATGAGACACGGCTTGGACATATTGGAATGGGGGTAGAGAGAGAAATCTGTAATTACACTTCGCGGGTGTTTGTGGGCGGACTGTGGAAGGCCCAAGGGGCAGATAGCCCAGGAGAGGTAGTAGTCAGGAGAGGGAGCAATTGAGAAGGAGACAGGTGAGACACAGTCTGTTTATATGCATGCTCCGAGCGGCTGATTCCCCCAGCGACGGGACCGACAACACAGCCGCAGACCATCTAACCTGAGTCATTCATTGTGTAACACATGTTCGGCAGATGAATGAAACCAAAGTTACCGCTTCTTTCAGGCCCTCTGAGAGCCAACTCACATCATATCACACCAGATGGAATGTCAGGAGCTGACCAATGCAAGCGCCTGATGGGCGCTTAAGTCTCCTTGCTGGGTCACCGGCGGGCCGGTTTCCAGAGGAGAAACAACGAATAGCCGATATGCACAGGTATCGGCTCAAGCACTTTCTACTGCACAATGGCGGAAGCGGTGAGGCTCTATTAGGGTGACTGACTAGGCCATACAGCCCGTGAATGACGGACGATAAAAGCAGTGTCTGATTGACATCGTATTCTTCCGTTGACCGACTATCATCTGCTCATGTGCTACGGATACATGACCGAATACCGCCTGTGATGCAACAGAAGACACTTGTAAAGTCCCTGCGACTCGTTGGCTTGGATGTTCTCCACGCCAGTGAGTGCTTCAATAAGGTATGAAACCAGCGAGCGGTGCTCGCGATGCTATACGAATCAAACTCAAATCTCAACCCCCTCCTTTAGTGGAAGCGACAGATGCATAAGATGGCACCAGCTTCTGTTTCTCGACGTAAACGTCCTCCCACTCCTCCTCCTCTTCTTCTTCCGATGAGACGCTCAAGTCGTCGTCGAGAGCGATCACAGGCTGCACCCCGTCAACCCAATCGTACTCCTTCCGAATACCCTTGGGTTTGGCAATATGGATCTTCACATCTTCGAGCGAGATTACCATTGGCCGGTTGCTGCGTTTTGCAGGCTCCAAGGGGTAAAGCCAGTCAGTCTCTGCATCGATTGAAAGGTCATGGACGAGGTCCATTCCAGTGTCGATGTCGGTTTCTTTGGGGTCGGAGCGGAAGAACTTGCTGTGGTTGCCTAGACGGATGTCGCCTCCTCTGTCGGTAGGTCGCTTCTTTGACTTCTTAGAGTCTCCAGCTCCTGAAGCTCCCTACATTCTGATCAACACGACGTTTTTTAGTAAAGAAGGGGATCCAAACGTACGACGAAGAAAGTCCGTTCAAGTGGACCGAACGGCTGGTCCGGGTATTGGGTTTTATACATTGCTTCGCGGAACGTGGTCTGTCCCTTGCGAGCTAAAGCTCTCGCCTTCTACAGAGATTATGAGACGATGCTGTATCGATAAATCGAGAGGGAGACGTGGATTTTACCTTGTTGGCAGCTTCCTTTCGGGTAATGTGGCCGGGTTTCGACATAACTATGGACGTTCTACGATGAGTCGATTTACTGTTAGTGAAAGTTTGAGAAGGGTGTAGTGAGCGGTAAGGCTAGTGGACTTTGGATCCCAGTAGGGATTTCGGTTGAAAGATAATCTAGGGGTTGTCGACTCTTTTATATGAGTTCGGGATAGATTCACAGCCTCAGTCATTGCCAGTCATTCTTGATTACACAGCCGAAAAAGGATCGAGTCATTTTGGACTTGGTCCTCGAGCAATCTGGAGACTTCTCAATTGCAATTGCGAAGGTACTCTGTGGTACCTCGTCTTTGACATTGACAAGACTCACGAAATGAGTCACGAGTCGGGCGCGAGCGGCTTGTCGTGACTCGAGGCATTTGAAAGTCATAAGAAAAGCCTAGGCGGAGATTGAAGGGGAAGAGTTGAACTGATTAAGTTGTATCGACATTAGTTGCATGTGCTTCTCTCGATAGAGATTGTAGCCAACCGAACCAAAACCGAACTCTCTGTACCGAGAGCGGACTGGGAAGCGCAGAGGCCCGGAAACGGCCCATTGTTTGTCCCTGTTTGTTACCCCTCATAACTTATGTTCGACCGATTTCCGTTCCATACGATTGTGACCATGAAAGCAAAATATTCACCCTTTCACATGTTATTTTTTTGAAAGAGATTTTAGGAATGGTTACGATGACTCCTAGACCGATGACCGTCGCTCCATGAGCGAGCTCGATAGTCTCCTGCATCGCAGGCCTTTAGGCGAGAATCATCCGATTCAAAGGGACATTTCCGACTGGTTACCAGTCTAGGTGACTCCACCTGACGTAGACTCTTGGAGATCGACATTGACCGTTCTTTCGTTTGACAAATCTGGAACCAGAGCCATGAGCTCAGGTCTAGGACCACCTCGTACACTAATCCTGAATGACACTCCACTCAGCGGGTTACGAAAAATGCCAAGCAAAGGGATAAAACATGTGGAGTGCACAATTACATGCATGGTAGAGGAGGGGATTGAGCACTGAGCTTAAATCCTTCCCCAAATCGAGGAAGCCGTTGATCGTCGCCTTTTTCGTGATCGGGGTGGTCTCGGGGGGCTATAAGTAAGACCCTAACGGGAGTTTTGTCCAGCCAACCATGTCGTCTGCAAACCTAGAGCCCCTTTCCGCCTCACCCTCTCCTCAAGAACCATCTGTCTCCGGGGAAGGGTTGCAGCTCTGCGACCAGAATCTCAGGGCTGTGGACACTCGAATTGCGGCTCTCGAGCGTGAGCTCGAGGAGCTGAAGGCCCAGCGGTCGGTCATCGACAGAGAGAGGGAGAATCCCGAACAAGGATGGGATGATGATACACCTTCAGACGTCAATGTGATTGACTATCTCAGTGGGCAAGAGGTCAAGCGATGTACGCTACTCTTCATTGCATTTTCTCCGTATCGAACGAAAGGCTAACCCTGTTGCTTACAGGTGTCGCATGGACCGCAAAGATGGTCAATCCTCAACGTTTGGATAATCGATCGTGGTCATTCCATCGGATCTTTGAAAACGACGGCTTCATCGCTGCTGGCCAGCTTGTGATTCCGCCGAATAGCCTGAAGCCGAGTAAAGCTACGAAGAATAACACCTACGTAAGTTGTCCGCCAACTCCCCGGGCTGTGTCTCATTCTCGACTAGATATTCTTTGTCATTGAGGGAGCTGTAAATCTGAAGGTGCACAAAACCTCCTTGATCCTCACGTCAGGCAGCATGTTTATGGTACCTCGAGGTATGTTGATCCCTCCGCATGCTAACAATCACTGACCGCGTCCCTTCTTTTCTCCAGGCAACACCTACTCAATCGAAAACATATCCAAAAACGACGCCAAGCTTTTATTCACCCAAGCTTGCAATACGATGAACCACGCAATGGTGCCGGACAGTGTTCGCGATGAACCACTGCCCTTGTATACGAGGGTTTGAGCTCGTCTATCCTTTGCCCCAAGTTCATTATTTAAATGTTTTTTGTATCGTACAAACCGTAGTTACGGTGATGCTATTTAATTGCACATTCCTCCGAGATTTCATCCGTGCTCATATATCCCTCGTTCTCGTTCTCTTCCCTCATCACTAATTGGTTCATATCACGCATCCAGGCCTACCCTCATCGACACCAGTCGAACACCATGAATTTTAACGCATTACATCTTGTCGATATATATGTTATGACGACTCGGATGCGGTGGGTCGAAGTAAATACGCTACCTTCAAGGCGTGCATCCTCTGTTATCATGTCATTGCATGGATCCTCACTGGCCATTTAGGGGTTGGACACCCCTGAGCGTTCAAACCTGAACTTGATCCGTTTGTCGGGTTTGGGTAGCGGCGGCACTTGAGTTCGGTGATATTCCAAAGGCTAGCGGGTAGCTGAGTGCGGCTATGTCTAGCAGTGCCGCTTCCAAATGTTGCACCGTTTTGGAGGGTTTGACGGCGATCCACCCCAGAACACATGGCCTCGAGTAAGAGGTATGCCGGTTTCCCGACGGTATATGATATACTTCTCATACTAACATTGCGAATCACAACCAATCTTAGATGTCTTCTTAAGGGAAAGCTGAAGATTGACGACATCAGCCTCAAGCCCTCTATTTGAAGAAATGCCATGAATGTTAATTCTGAGGATGTTATTTCTATCAAACAGACGGATCTCGCTGCTCAAGCTGACGCCTCTCCTGTTCAAGATATTCTGATAATCATGATCGAGATCGCACTCAGTACTTGGCTACCATTGGACGAGTATGTATGGCGTGTGTGCAATGGGTACGTGATGTTGCTCGGATGTCTTTTCTGCTTACTACTGAGAGATTGCGGTCGAATCAAGTTTCCGCTCGCCGTTGTGCAAACAGGTAAGCGCCAAGGTCCGGAAACGGACCGTGATTTGCGCCTGTTTGTTCCGCCTCATCAGGGCCTTTGCCTTCGCCCTTGATTTCGTCAGGCTATGTCACCAGCAGAAGATTTCTTGGAGTCCCTATTCACTTCCAATCGACCACCCTCTCCTCAAGAAGCCTCAGTTGCTGAGAAATTTCTGCAGTTTTGCTGTCATAAACTCAGGGATGTGGATGTACGAGTTGAGGCTCTCGAGCAGGAGCTGGAAGAGCTGAAGGCCCAGCGGGCAATTACCGAGAGGGAGAGCCATCGATATGCCGATATACTATCGACTTTTCATATACTACCACCAGAGAGCATTGGCCGATCCATGGAGTGGTGTGCGTGGACGACACTAAATCCCCCCAGAACTCAGGGACACATGATTAAGTCCCGTCGTTCACGCTGGTGTCCAGAGAATGGTATCGAGTCGCTTGCGGTATCGCCTACTTTAGACTGGAATTGACATACTTGTCCTCTGAACACACCCAAGAGATTGTCGAGAAGAGTATTCAAAGTGAGAGAGAGGCCGAACATCAGGAAAACCCTCACCATCAAAAATGCCGACATTGCGTCGGATATTCGGGAAACTGACAAGATTCCGAACAAACCTAAGGAATCAAACGGCACACATCGAAGTTTGGCCGAATTTCGAGAAATTCCGTGAATTTTCGGTGACGCTGGAGCACCGTCTATTGACTAGGACTGTGCCGTAGTTCTATATACAAGTGTCTATCAGTAAATGGGTTTAGATAGAATACATCACAATTATCCAAGACATTGCTGCTGGTCCATGAAGTTGGTGCAACAGGGCCAAATCTAGGGAAGAGATCTACGCCCCGATAGAGATAGGACAGCGGGACGACACTGGAAAGCAGAGTGCCATCAGAGAGACGACTTTTTGATACCTTATAGAGTCCTGTGACACGGTCAGGCTGAGCCTGAAATGGTGTAAACCATTCGATGTAAACTAGATGCTTGGGGATGGCCAATCGGTCAGTGAATAGCGATTCAGCAGGTTTTGGTAAGCCAAAGACAACCCGAATCCGTCCAATACGCCTTCCTTTCACCCCGCCCTCCAGTCCTGAGCCATCGTTAACAAGCACAGTGTCAAAACGAGCAGGTACGTGTCGACCACGATTATCTTTAGTAGCTGGATGGGCGTGAACGATGTCGCAAGTGGTCCTTTCGCCTGAGATTAGATCTTCGTGCAGATACTTGATGGAATGCCACACAGGGAAAAAATCGAGAGGGAACGAAGATGCTATTTGCTTGGATGTCAAGTTGTTGTCGGGTTATATTGGACTTGTTAAATATGGCGATAAAACGAGTGAGAGCAGGGAGAAAGTGAGTTGCTCCGTAGCCGTTGATGGATTGGATAGTCTCAAATGGAACTTTGCGCTTCGATGGATGTTTTGCCATCTTGAGAAAGCGACGACGATCCAATCCTGGAACGAGAGGAAAGTTTCGGGTAGGAC
>SDEE01000522.1:0-35390 GCA_004126415.1 Candolleomyces aberdarensis | reverse complement strand
TGCAAGACAGGCCGTTTGGTCTGAAGCGGCGCCATCCGGCTAATGTACTAAACCCTAATCTCTGGTATGTGGCAGCGCGCCTCTAAGTCGGCAGTCCTCGAGCAGACCCCAACTCTCATGAACCCAAGAGTAGTGTACTCTTATAATTATCCTTCATGCCGCGCAAGGTATCTTAAGACTAGCAGGGTTTTGTAACATAGAGATTTAATTAGGCATGACCGTGTATTGAATTATGAACGTTTATTCAATAAAAAGGTGTTTATTCGCGAAAAAGCGAACACGGTCGTATCACCGGGACTGGTAACCTAAGTTTGGAAGAATTCACTACCCGACATGCATTAGAAGGGCAAAAGCAGGTACAAATTGCTATTGCGGGTGTCCAAGAAATGAGGGACAGATTAATAGCTGAGATGGACTCCATGCATACAGTGTTGACAAAGGCCGGGTTTGAGGTGGAGACACCAGCGGATATTATTTCAACAAAGCGGCAGCATCCGATCATGGATCGTTTCAATTGAACTTTCATGTACCTTGACTACTAAAATCTATTCATACTGAAACATGGTACAACTGCTCTAGAAACTGTCACAAGCCGAGTAGAATCAGTGACCGGAGCTAGCGTCAGATGTCAGAATTACCTTGGCTTGCTTGTCCTTGTGTCCGGAGAACTACTCTGGTCTCCCCGTCTGGATTGTCTGGCCAGGTGCCCTGATCAAAATGTGTCTGGGGGGCCTCCGGTTCTGTCTATGCTTCCAGGGTCATCCATTCAGTCAAATGGTGTGGACCTGCAGCCCTCCATGTAACAGACATTTGTTTGCGACAGGATCCCAGTGTGAGGACTTGTAGACCAACCTAGTGTGATAATTCTAAAGCCAATGTGCATTGGAAATGTCCGAATTGCATCATGCAGCGATTCTGAGTTGGTTTGATCCAGCCCCCGGAATAGCCAGCATGCTCGAGAAATGCTCCTGGGACCATGGTGATCAGTAAATGTTTGTAAGGCCAGGATGAAGGTGCAGACAGCCACTACATGATCAAAACCCAGTGAATGTATTCAAAAAACTGGGAGCTACAAAGCAGACAGGTACGGGATTCACTTGCTCAAGATAATCTCCAGGGCTATGAGAGCCACCACTGGCGAATAGGTAAATTCTCAAGGCCAGGATAAAACTGGAGACAGCCCCTACATAATCAAAACCTAGTGAATGTATTCAAAAAGCCGGGAGCTACAAAGCAAATAGGTACCAGATTCACCTGGTCAGGATGAACTCCGGAGCCATAAAAGCCACCACTGTATCAGGTGGGTTCTTGGCCTTTTTGGTATCCTCCACCGTCCTCATTGCTGTTGTGGTTTCGAGGCCGAAGTATTGGGAGAGATCAGGTCTGGCTGCAGGGACAATATAAACCAGTTTCCGACTGCCAGAGTCACCTCATAGTCGAAACGCCCGGAGATTTGGGCTGTGATTGTTCTGGCGGGGGCAGGCACACTGAGTGGGAGCAGTGCATACTGGATCTTGCCACCGGTAAAGTCACCAAAATGGGCCTCCATCGACCAGTCTGAAACTTCTCCACGTTGCACCAAGTCTTGTCATGAATTGAACAATTATTCTTTTTCCTTTTTCTTTATTTTACCTTTTTAGTTATCTTCTTTTCCATCTTGGGATATGCACTTATTAGGCACATGACATCATATGGTCTGATCACAAGACGCTGGTTAATTCATCCCAGTTACTCTCGTCCCTCCTCTCTCTCTGTCCAAGGCTTGGTAATTAAGTGCTTGGAGTTTGACTCTGAGTAGTTGGTTGCTAACAAGTCTCTTGGAAACCCAGAGTTTTGCACCAAGCTCAAGTAGGGGAATGGGAACCCCCACCTTTCTAAGAGCTTGGTCGCAATCTTGCGGTTTTGAATGTGTTTCACGTTGATACGACCGTGTTCGCTTTTTCGCGAATAAACACTCTTTTATTGAATAATGACGTATAGTTCAATACACGGTCGTGTATATTCAAATCTCTATGTTACAAAACCCTGCTAGTCTTAAGATACCTTGCACGGCACGAAGGATAATTATAAGAGTGCACTACTCTTGGGTTCACGAGAGTTGGGGTCTGCTCGAGGACTGCCGACTTAGAGGCGCGCTGCCACATACCAGAGATTAGGGTTTAGTGCATTAGCCGGATGGCGCCGCTTCAGATCAAACGGCCTGTCTTGCAGCTGAAAGGCCTGATTTCACCACTAGGCATTTGGGAAGGGTTCCTAGGCACTTATGGTACCCTGTCTCTCGCGCGGCCTCACATTAATCGAGTATACTCAGTGCTAGAGCAGTGGGGACGAGTCCCTAAGCATCAAAGGAGAGGCACAGCAAGGTTCCGGCACATCAGACGGCATGATGGCTGGCGCGGCACGGGAAAGGAGCTCGAAATACTCTGAAAGGAAGGTCACACAACGGGGAGAGATACCCAGAAAGCGGTTCCAAGGAAACAAGCCAAGAATACATAACTCTATTGACGGAGGTCCGACTCCTCCTCACGCGGCACGAGCAGCAAAGCACACCAAGGCGGCAGTTGGTATAACCGTAGACCGACCACCCTCGATCACTTCGGCATCATCCTCGGCAACCTAGAAAGGCAACTTACATCTATTAATAGTCACGGCGCGAGCGTGCAAGTGGCGCGGCGGCACCTTGGCGTATCCAATACCCTCATTTTTTCTCTATTTTCTGTCTCTTTTTATCTATCTCTCTCTCCCTAGCTGGGGCCTGGACTCTTACTATTTATAAAACTCGTGTACACCTATTTATCATGCTCCGGTGATCGTGCGGCTCCAGTTAGTATATAAACCACGGACTCTCGTAGCATAGTTTTCCTCAGAGAATTACTGCTGTTTTTATTTTGTGTTATTTGCGTTTGCAATCTATCGGTTACGTGACTTCTATCTCGCGCGGCGTGATTTAAGTAAAGAAAAGACAAGGCTTAAAGGCTCAACCTTACAGTTGATTTTGCGATTTATCGAGTACCCCTCGGTTTACTGGACCTAGTGTGTCTAAGAGAGTGAATACTTGTTTATTCTTAATACTCTACACTACCCCCATACCTCGCACCACTGATTTCAGTGCGGTGCGACTACAAAAGGTCTATCTACGCTACATATCTCGCCCGGCTCGACGTTGAGTTGGTGTTAGGTGTGGTTGTGGGTGTTAGTCGTCTCGCCGTTCTCAATCTCTTCAACGTTAACGAGCTTTGAGAGGGTCCAGTGACAGCGACTGACTGCAGGGTGGATGATGACACTGACAGCATACAGAATGTACGCAATTGGTGACATTGCTTCAAGGTACTCTTCGACCGCCTCCAAATTTTCCAACACGTCCGGAGAAAGAGAGGGAGAGGATGTATTGTTCTCCATGCACAATGGTGATATATTAATGGCTCCGGAACGAAGCATCAGGGTGTCCGGGTTCTCCGGGCTCCAGTTATGCCATGTAGAGGGTAAATCCGGCGGACCATCCTGGAACAACGCCGGAGCCTGGCTGTTGAGCTTCAAGGTGGCGGCTTTGGTGATCCGTTGAAGCCGGGGTGAAATTATGTCTCTGATATGCCATGCAAGGAGGGTCCCTTTGGAATCGATGATGACAAATGATCCGGCCTTGGGTGTAATCAATGCCAACTCTTCTTTGGTAATCTTGTCCAAGGAACCCTTCAAGCAAACTGTCCCCTTGATAAGCATTGGCCAGAGCCGAAGAATGTGGATGGCCCAACCTTGATTGTTAAAGGCTTTTTGACATGCCCCAACAGCATAGAATACTTCAGACAAGACTTTGTCAATCTCGGTGGCAATGGGGATGTGAACGGGGATGCTCGACTTGGTGATCCACTGGACGAATGTCCAAAAAGCAGCATCACCAGCCAATCTTGCCACTCCAGCGCGGGTCCTGCTGGTAGAGGAGAAAAGGTCAATAGGAGTGGGAAGCGACATGGTGGTTGGCAGTTGAGTGGTCACATCCATTTTTGTAAATGAACAGTGAAATGGCAAGCTATATTTGTCATCCAGGCCTTCACTGGTAGACCTCCGGGGCCCCACAAATGCTCCATTGTTTTGGGACGATCAATATGAAATCTTTCAGCCTCTGGGGGCCTATACACTGAAGGCTTCAGGAAAGCCATGCAGCAAATCCACAAATTGGTATAACGCCTTCATGGTTTGTTGGTGCCGACGTCCGGGGAAACCCCCAAATGTGCAAGGCAGGTTCTCATGCCACTTGACCCGGGACAGCTTTCCGGATGTCAAAATGGAACGGCTTTAGTGTTGAATGGGTTGAAGCATTTCAGGGGAAGGCACTATCAAGTACCGGGCCAGCTTCGGAGACCAGCAAGGAGCAGTGGAACAGTGGCATAATCAAATAATGCGATACCGTAATTAAATACTGCACAGGACTGATTGGGTATACTCGTAGGCTTCCGCGGTTCCTCCATGGGCGCTCCATTGTTTTGGTACAATCGATAGGGGGACCTTGGTCAGTTGTGGTGGCCCATGCCTTGTAAAGGGCTCCAGGAAAGCCATAGCGTGGGTCCATGGATTGCTGTAGTGCTCGATGAGGAAGTGTGTACCTTCGCCAGTGGTGACGCCGTGGAGAAATACCCGGGGTATATGGCAGAGGACTGTCCCTGGTGTATAATCACATGTTACGCCAATATTTGGAATGGAGACCTCTCCGTTGGCTGGGTTCCCAAATGTGGACATGATGTTGAGTCCTCCGTCCACGCCACGACTGTCACGCCAAACTTGACCCGGAGGATTTGTCCGGATCTCAAAACGATGGAATGGGTAGGTCCAGTGCTGGATAATTTCAAGCATTTCGCCATGGGAGGGCACTGCAAGGTGCCAGGCCAGCTGCTTCCGGAGACAACTATATGAGATTGAATTCTTTGAGAACCTTTTGGATCAAGTTGGCATGGTCACTGGCCTCAGCATGCAACAGAGACCACATGCTTTTCTGTGCAAGTGCATAGACCTGCTTCCCGGGATTGTTGGTTGCACTGAGCATTTCCCATTGATCTGACTTGAATTTGAGGAAATTGGCTGCCCATCCGATTTCACTTTCCAAGAGTTTACACTCTTCTTCCCAACGATTCTTCCGGGCTTTTGCACAAAGCCAACTGATCCGGTATACTGTGAAGGGACATGAGGATAATCCTGGAACATAGTTTGAAACCTCACATTCTTCTAGGTGTTCACTTGTGTTACTATCTCCCGCCACATCCAGGCTCCAGAACCAGGCCAGCGTGCGGCAACTTTGTCCCCTTGCATTAGGCTCCGCAATAGCTGTGATTGTCTTGAGATCATCCTTCTTAATTTCCTTGTACTTTGATAGAATTTCTTCCCTGGCTCCGAGGTTCTTCAAGGCTTTCAAGGCATTATCGTATATTTTTTGCTTCATGAAGAACATGAACAATTTTGCGAATTTTGTAGGGTGTTCGCGCAGACGGTGCATCGCAGGCAAATCTGTCCATTGTGCCAATCTGGCCAATCCGGCAAATCTGTTTGTTGTACCAATCCGGCAAACCTGTCCGTTGTGCCAATCCGGTGCCTCTGCCCCAAATCTCACAATCACCTCCTCCATTGCCTGCTTATCATACTTCTCCCGTTCCACCTCTCCAAGATGATCCCAAACCTTTGACTCTCCAACTTCATGCATCTTCCTCTTTGTAGTGTCAATGATTATTGGTACAAGCTCTTGTAGAGGCTTTGAGGCAAAGACCTCAAGCCCTTTTAGATACTTGGATGATATAATCATCCAGTCCTTGACACCTCAACCCAGCTTTTTCTGGTCTTCAGCATGGTCACTTCCTAGACCTCAAATGTTTGCTGCAAATGAGGCAACTAAAGCAGGCTTTGATTGTCCCAGTGGGCTGTTCCAAGGCATTTTGACTCGGGTACATTGTACCTGGGTTGGGCCCGCCAAGCCTGTGCACTGCTGGTCGCATCACCTTGGCCAGCTACTTCTGCTTGCCCAGTTCTTCGGTTCTCCGTTTCTCTTCTCCGTTCTCTTTGTCACAGCCATCATCATCTCTCATCTAATATTCTGTCTGATGGCCCAAGTCACATGCTGGCCAACCTGATCGAGTGTTCTGTTCTTTGCACATAGCCTACTGTATCCTTTGGGTTAGAATATAAGAATGTATGATAATAAATAAAATTTGGAAAGATTATTGGTATGCCTACAACAATGTCCGTATATCAAATTCATTAAAAGCATTCTTTTCTCAAATAACCCACCCTCTGTCCTCATGAGGCAAATGCTGTCGGAACTGTCACAGACGGTTGAAATGCCTTGGAGACATGCCGTGCTGAAGAGATCGAGAACAGCAAGACAACTAACACCCACAACAACACCTAACACCAACTCAACATTGAGCCGGACAAGATATGTAGCATAGATAACCTTTTGTAGTCGCGCTGCACCAAAATCAGGTGTGCGAGTATGGGGGTAGTGTAGAGTATCAAGAATTTACAGTAATTCTTCTCTCTTAGACACACTGATCCAAGTAAACCAAGGGGTACTCAATAATCACAACATCAACCATAAGGTTGAGCCTTTAAGCCTTGTCTTTCCTTTAACTAAGTATCATGCCACGGGAGATAAAAGTCACGAAACCAATAGATTGCAAACACAAGTAACACAAATAAAACAGCAGTAATTCTCTAGGGGAAAACTATGCTACAAGAGTCCATTGTATATATACTAACTGGAGCCGCACGATCACCGGAGCATGGTAAATAGGTGTACACAAGATTTATAAATAGTAAGAGTCCAGGTGCTAGCCAGAGAGAGAAATAGATAAAAAGAGACAGAAAATAGAGAGAAATTGAGGGTATTGGATACGCCAAGGCACCACCACGCCACTTCCACACTTGTGCCATGACTATTAATAAATATAAGTTGCCTTTTGAGGTTGCTGAGGATAATGCCAAAGTGGTTGAGGGTGGTCATTCTACGGTTATACCAACTGCCACCTTGGTGTGCTTTGCTGCTTGTGCCATGTGAGGAGGAGTCAGACCTCCATCAATAGAGTCACATATTCTTGGCTGTTTCCTTGGAACCGCTTTCCGGGTATCTCTCCCCATTGTGTGACCTTCCTTTTAGAGTATTTTGAGCTCCTTTCTTGTGCCACGCCAGCCATCATGCGGTCTGATGTGCCAGAACCTTGCCATGCCTCTCCTTTGATGCTTAGGGACTTGTCCCCACTGCTCTAGCACTGGATATACTCAATTAATGTGAGACCGTGCAAGAGACAGGGTACCATAAATGCCTAGGAAACCCTTCCCAAATGCCTAGTGGTGAAATCTGGCCTTTCTGCTGCAAGACAGGCCGTTTGATCTAAAGCGGCGCCATTCAGCTAATGTACTAAACCCTAATCTCTGGTATGTGGCGGCACGCCCTCAAGTCGGCAGTCCTCAAGCAGACTCCAACTCTCATGAACCCAAGAGTAGTGTACCCTTTTTATTATCCTTCGTGCCGTGCAAGATACCTTAAGCCTGGTAGGGTTTTGTAACATAGAGATTTGATTAGACACAACCATGCATTGAATTATGTGTGATTATTCAATAAAATGATGTTTATTCACAAAAAAGGGAACATGGTCATATCAGCGCACAGCAATGGCCCACTTCCCAATGTTGTTGTAAACTCCAGAGGCCTTCTCAATGATCTCCTTTAGACCACAAAGCTGTGTCTCACTTGTATGATTTACAGCAGTGGAGATGCCAAGGACTTGAGTCTTGATTGTTTTGCTTGGTTTCAGAGGATCATCTTCGTAGGTTGGAGCTGAGAAGGTGATGTGCCAGGACTCAAAATTGCGATGTCAAATTGTAGTACCATCAGAGCTGAGAGTGTGTCCTGTAATGAACATACTGGAATTACCACAGACAGATTTCTGCTCACCATTCTCTGCAGATTGAAGTTCATCAACAATGTTACAATCAAGGATGGGGTCTGTGCGCAAGTCCATGCACATGTCAAGTTCCGGCTGCATGGTTATTCTTACATATATCTCCATTGTACATTACCATATTGTTCCCTGTCAAATCAACTCTTATCCTTGTTCCCCCACCACTGTCACTGTCTCTAAGTCCTATCTCAAGTCCTAATTCCCAGCCAAATCCCTCTTGCAACCCTGACCCTGACAGTTTGATTCAACCACCCTCACTTTTCTTTGATCTGACTCTTGATTATATAATCCCACTTCAAACCATTCTCATCCTACTCCCTTGCCGACTTCTACTTCACATGTACGTTTTTCTGATGATTCTTACGATATCATTTCTTGTGCCCCTCTTCCACATTTTGTCTTTTCCACTTTGTTTAATCCAGTTTCTTTGAACCATTTCTTGATTAATATTGTTCTTCATTTTCCTTATCACAAGCCTCTACGTACTCTTGCTCTTGTTGACTGTGGTGCTACCAAGTCTTGCATTTCGGACTGTTTCGCTGTTTGCCATTCCCTTTCACAATGTCATAAAGATGTCCCTATCCCCGTTTTGGCAGTTGACAACCGTCCCATTGCTTCGGAGTTGGTCACTCAAGATGTAGTTGCCAACCTCTGTATTAGTATGCATTCCAAAACCATTTCTCTTGATGTTGTTTCTGTAGCATTCCCTATTATTCTTGGCCTTGATTGGCTTTCTCGCCATAACCCTTCTATTGATTGGGCTAATCCCAGTCTTGTTTTATCGTGTTGTAACCTATCATCTCCATTTTCCATTTGGCCAAGAGGCTCTGGTCTTGTTGGTCTTTCCCTGTCCTCATCAACCTTGCACACTTGTTCAGTCACCTCTACTGGCCTAGGCCTCAGTCTACGGGCTAGTTCTTCCTGTCGTGTCCCTGTTCCAGAGCCTGTTCCCAAACCTGAAGAACCGGCTTCAACGTCTCCACCTCCTGCTCCCTTGTTCCTCAGCTTCCTGACCAAGTGGACCGGCTTTGGTCGCTCCTCTCTCGAACCCGCACTACCATCACCTTCCCCTAAAGTCTCCATTTGCAATCTCAACCACTTCTGTAAATATTCCAAAAACACTCCCATCGGTATTCTCAACTTCCATCCAGTCGGATCCCCCTCCTATATATCAGCTACATCACCATCACCACCAAATCTCAAAGATGATATCTCTGAACCCAAAGATTCTCCCAACTCTTCACCCCCATCTTCCTTCCTCCCTCCCAAATACATGCCATGGGCTGATTCGGTTGTCTCACCAACTGCTGTGAATGACCTTCTCCCTCATTACCCTTACAACTGCGCAATCAAAATCAAAGAAGGAAAATCATCTCTGTTTGGACCTTTGTATTGTCTGACCCAAGATGAACATAAGGCTCTTGGCGATTACATCAAAGACAACCTTCAAAAAGGTTTCATTCATCGTTCTACCTCACCTGCCGCCTCCCCTATCCTTTTTGTTCACAAGAAGACTGGTGACCTGTGCCTTTGTGTCGACTACCGTGGCCTCAATGCTATCACCAAGAAGAACCATTACCCATTACCCCACATCAACGACCTTCTCGATCACACCCAAGGCTGCAAATTCTTCACTGTTATTGACCTCAAGAACGCATTCAATCTCGTTTGCATTCGCGAAAGGGATGAATAGAAGACAGCCTTTTGCACATCTCTTGGTCTTTACAAATATTTAGTTATGCCTTTTGGACTTTCAGATGCGCCTTCCGTCTTTCAAACCTTCATTCAAGATACACTTTGTGATTTTATTGGTGTTTTCTGTGTTGTATACCTTGATGATATTTTAATCTTTTCTAGCACTCAGGAAGAGCACGATGAACAGGTTAAACTTGTCCTTGATTGCTTGAAGGATGTGCACCTCTTTGCCAACCCCAAGAAATGCAAATTTGACAAGTCCAAGGTTGAGTACCTTGGGTATCTTATTGGTACTGACGGCATCAAGATGAACCCGAAGAAACTTGCGACCATCTCCAAGTGGCCTGTACCCTGCTCTTCTCATGATGTTCAGGTATTCCTTGGGTTTTGCAATTTCTATCAACGTTTTGTTGACCATTACGCTGATATTGCCTTACCTTTGCACGCTTTGACTCGTAAAATATTTCTTTTATTTGGACATACGGAACACAACGCTTTTGAGAAATTGAAATGCGCATTTACTTCTTATCCTGTTCTTTGCCACTATGACACTTCTAAGCCTGCTACCCTTGTTACTGACGCTTCTGATTTTGCGCTTTCCGATATTTTACAACAAACTGATGATGCTGGTCACCTCCATCCTGTCGCCTTCCACTCACAAAAATTCTCCCCTGCGGAAATCCACTACAGCATCCATGATAAGGAGCTTTTGGCCATTGTTGACTCCTTCCGCAACATGCACACTTGGTTAATGGGCACTGTGCAGACTATTTCAGTTGCCTGTGACCATCATAACCTCAAGTACTTCATGAAGACTCAGCCCCTCAACCGCTGCCAATCGCGCTGGTCGATGCTCCTAACCGAGTACAATTTCCAACTCAACTGGATTCCAGGTACACAAAATCCAGCGGATGGTCCTTCTCTTTGTCCAGATTTCTTCCCTAAAAAAGGAGATGATGTCCTTAATGTTACACAAAAAACCCTTCTCTCTCCCTATCACCTCTCTCGCATCTATCCCAAATTCAAATCAAAAATTCTGTCTACTTCCATTCCCACCCTCACTACCCTTTCAATTGACAACTCGGAACTCCTTAAGCGCTTTCAAGACACTTTTCATGCAGATACTGAGTGGTGTGAAGCCATTCTTTGTGGCAACTCCAACTTCACCGCCCTCAACAACATAGTTTTTCACAATGGCTGTGTATTTGTTCCCCAACCCCTTCATGCCGAGATCCTCTACCAATGTCATGACTTTGTCCTTAGTGGTCACCCCGGTTGTACGCTCACTGTTAAGAATGTGATGTGTGACTTTTCATGGCCTGGAATCTATACTTACGTCTGTCACTATGTTTCTGCCAGCATTACCCAAGCAGGTTCAACACGACCTGTCATAACAATGGACTCAGTCACTCCTGCAATCACTCAGGCCGACATCACAAAATGGGAAACAAATGAGATGAAGGCACGTACCCGTTTGGAACTGGTGATCAGTGATTCTGAAATGGCACACATCATTGGCGCAAACTTGGCATTGGAGATTTGGGAGCGGCTGTGCCAGATTAAGGAGTCAAAGGGAAGGCTTGGGGTTTTGGCAACACGAAGGGCCCTATATTGTTCACAGGTGCAAGGAGGTTTTGACATGGCCGAGCACATTGCAAACCTTCGATCGCTTCAGGCAGAATTGGCCCTCATGTCGAATGTCGTTACGGACGAAGACTTTGTTATGATTTTGATTGCATTGCTCCCGGAGAGCTAGGATGTATTCACAACGTTGTACCTTGGGTCCCACAGCCAGGATTCTACACTGAAGGCCGCTGAATTCATTCCCATATTGCTGGAGGAAGATCGTCACCGCAAGAATAGGGATGGAGGATCAGAGAATTCGCTACAAGCGAAGTTCAAAGGCCCAAGGACAGAGAAGGAATGTTACAATTGCAAGAAGAAGGGTCATTTGAAGAGAGATTGTTGGATGAAGGGTGGCGGAATGGAGGGGAAAGGACCAAGGGGCAGGAAAGGGAAGGATAAGGCAAACCAAGCAGCAGAGGGAGGGAGCGGTAACCTAAACTCTGCGGTTGCTGTTACCTATATGGCGAGGTTCAACGACTCACCTGATTCCTCAAAACTCGTATGGCACCTGGACTCTGGAACCACATTCCACATTTGCACCCACCGCAATGCTTTCACCGACTATTCTCCACTTACAAACGCAACTGTTCAAGGCGTAGGTCTGAATGCCGCCATTGTCGAAGGCACTGGATCAATTTCGCTTAACTTCAAGGTCGGAGATAAGACCATCACTCATGCACTCAAAGAAGTCCTATACGTACCTGGTGCCCCGAATTGTCTCCTCTTGCTCAGTTGCTTTGATGAAGGAGGAGGGAAGGTTGCCTTTGGAGATGGAAAGTGTGTGTTGAGGGATAAGGATGGAAGGATTGGTGGGACTGGGAGGAAGACAGATCGGTTGTACCAGCTGGATTCCCGTGCTGTTCTGAAGAAGGAACGAGCTCACCTTGCTGCACCCTCAGCCAAGACATGGAACTAGTGGCACCTTATCAGAATGACGATGCTTGAGCGCATGCATGCCAAGCGGATTGTTGATGGTTTTGACGTTGATGAATTGTCGATCCCATCTCCCACATGTACCTCATGCGTTGAAGCAAAAATGACGCATGTGTCATTCCTGAAGAAGGCCGAATCTCGATCCAACAAACCTGGAGAAGGATTCCACAGTGACATCTTTGGTCCAGTTCAAACCCAATCTATCAGGAAATTCAAATATTATCTCTCATTCACCGATGACGCTACACGCTTTGTGAAGGTCTACTATCTAAGGGACAAGGGAGAGGCAGCTGGGAAGATTGTTCAGCATGCAGCTGGGGTAGAAAGGAGGTTTGGAAAGCCTCCGGCATGGATCAGGTTCAACAACGGAAAGGAGTCGGTGAACGGGAAAACGAAGGAATTCTGCATGGGAAAAGGGATTGATATTCACCCTATGGCACCTTACTCACCATCACAGAATGGAGTGGCAGAACGACTAAATCGCACTCTTTTGGAACTTGCACAGGCGATGATGATTGCGAAGAAATTACCAGCATACCTTTGGGACGAAGCTGTCAATCATGCCGTGTATCTCCAAAATCGTGTGCTTGTTAGCACGTTACCAGGCAGGACACCATTTGAAGCCTATTATGGAAGGAAGCCAGGTGTGGGACACCTTTGAGAATTCAGATGTGACGTGTGGGTGCTTGATAAAAGCATGGGGAGGTCGAAGCTCAAAGGCGAACAAGATGGTCTTTGTTGGTTTTGTCGAGGGATCAAAGGTGATTCGCTACTATGACACAAAGAAGCGCAACATCAAGGTGTCTAGGAATATCGCCTTCAACAAGAATCAGGAGCTGAAGGAGGTGGAGATTCCAGGTTTAGGACTTGAGGAGGGGAAGGTTACAATGGAACAACAAATTTTGCCGAATCCACCGGATAACAAGTCCCAAACCGGCAAGCAACCAGATATGCGCCCACAGACGCCACCGCCTCGCGAATCCAATTTTGACGAATCCCTCCTTCCACACGGTGATGCAGAGCCCCCACAACAACCCCTTCGATCACTTTGTGAACGTACCAGGACTATCGACTACAAGAAGGCCGGAAATCCTGATGCTTGCACTTCTGCCACAACCGCAATTGATCGCGAACGCACTCGCCAACTACATGAAGCTCGCAAGGAGAAGGAGGAGAATAGAACACTATTTTCGAAAGTATTGATGGAGGATGTGAAAGGAGACGATGTAACACTTCCCAGAACAATCCAGGAAGCGTTGGAAGGACCAGAGAAGGAGCATTGGTTGAAAGCCATTCTAGAGGAGTTGGGGAATTTGGAGAAGATGGGAACTTGGGATTTGGAGGATTTACCCCCAGGACGAGAAGCTGTTGGTTGCAAATGGGTTTTTACAAAGAAAAGGGACGAGAAGGGCAACATTATACACTACAAGGCACGCTTGGTCGCTCAAGGATTCTCACAGAAACCTGGGATGGATTTTGACCTTGATGGGACTTACGCACCTGTAATGCGTCTTGAAATGCTTCGTGCATGCCTCGCCCTCTCTGCAATCAAGAAGCTCATCACCTTTCAGCTCGATGTCGTTGGAGCATACCTAAATGGACGATTGGATGAAGAGATATATATGAAGCAGCCTCCAGGTTTCGATGACAAGAGCGGTCAAGTTTGTCGCCTTCATCGTTTGCTTTATGGACTGAAGCAAGCTGGAAACGTTTGGAACAAGGAGTTCAACGCTACCATGAAGGAAATCGGCTTCTCTCAGCTCAAATCAGACTACTGCTGCTATATTCGTCGAGATAGCTCCAATTCTTCTCCTCTGGGTCGACGGTATCCTTGGTTTTACGACCTCGAATGAAGAGGTGACTCTCATTGAGTACCAGCTGAGCCAGAAATTCGAAATCAAGGCTCTAGGATGACCGAAGATACTACTAGGGATGCAGATCAACCAGAGCGATGACAGGAGCATTATTTCGCTTTCCCAAACCCACTACATCGAATCCATTCTCAAACGTTTTGGTTTGGAGAATGCGAACCCAGTCTCCACCCCACTCGACCCAAACATCAATCTCGACACTATAGACACTCCCCCCATCGACAATTCACCCGATCCACAAGGCTCTAGTCTTTATGCGACTGCTATAGGGTCCCTATCATATGCAGCACTTGGATCACGACCAGACATTGCTAACGCCATCTACCGCCTTGCGCAATTCACGAAGAACCCACAACCAAAGCATTGGACGGCTGTTAAACAAGTTTTTCGTTACCTGAAGGGTACGAAGGACTTACAGCTCACTTTTGGTGGTCCAGAACACGAATGGACTACTGAACTTCACGCATTTTGCGACGCGGACTGGGCATCAAACGCTGACCGCAAATCTGTCAGTGGATACGTCTTTATTCTCGCAGGAGCATAATGCTAGCGCCTTGACGTGGCATTCTGCAGCTGGAGCGATGCTGAGGCCGGTTGGGGACAGAGATTTGAACTTGCTCGCTGACTAGTGTAACTGACACAATCGGCTAATCAATGACGGTGTGTGAATGAGCAGACAGAACAGGTTGGTGCGATGTCCAATTTGGAAGCCTCTGCGTGCCACACGAAGCAGAGCTGCAGATCCTTATCGTGCCAGGACTTCTCTTCCAATGTGGGGGCATGGCTACCCCTAGCAGAATAGGCTCGGAATTCAATGCAGGGCCGCAGAAATGCCACCACTGCTCAGTCTTGGTTGCTGATAATGGGAAAGGTTAATTCAATGCAAAACTGTCAGGTTGTATTGAAAGCAGCTAGAGTAATTACAGGTCTGATCAACGTTCATTCTGGAGCGGGGGAAAACCCAGCGGAGGGCTGAATGCCTTAAAGAGGCCTAGGGCGAAGGTGGAGGAGGCCCTCCCAACTATACAGACAGTATCAAGAGACCATATGTATGAGCCAAAGCTGTCGGAAGCCGTCCTTTTGTCCGAGTATGGCTGGAGCCACGACCGGCGGACAGGACTTTGCCAGCCTCACAGTCATTTGCTGCCCTAGATGCTAGTTGTTTAGCATGCGTGTTGTGGTGATGGAGATTGTCCAATGCGTGTGCGGGGTTGTCCAACGCGTCCCTCAATGGCTGTGACGCGGAGGCAGAGGTTGCCCAGTGTGTCCCTCGACAACGCGATGCTGAAGCCGGGATCCCCAACGCGTCCCTCGACGGTTGTGATGCAGAGGTGGAAATTGCCCAGTAGGTCCCTCGATGACCCAATGCTGAAGCCGGTGTTTCGAACGTGTCCCTCGACGGTTGTGATATAGAGGCAGAAGTTGCCCAGTAGGTCCTCAATGATGCGATGCTGAAGCCAGGATTTCCATCGTGCCCCTCGACGGTTGTGATGCAGAGGCGGAAGTTGCCCAGTAGGTCCCTCGACGACGCAATGCTGAAGCCGGGATTTCCAACGCGCCCCTCGACGGCTGTGGCGCGGACGCGGGCAGATGCGGGGGTGCCCAGAACGGCTCTTGACGTCCGTGATGCAGTGGCCAGAGTCGTCGACGACAACTGTGATGCGATGGCGAACGTGTCCAGCGCATTTTCAGTGGCTGTGATGCAGGGGAAACAGAGGGTCCTGGAAGTAGTGTGTAGAGATGCGGTCTTCCGCTGCATCATCGCGATAGAGAGATGGCAATGGCGTTCACGCCCAGGGCATGCGTCGGTGACTGGAGGGAGGATTATCGGTGATGGAAATATTAAGAGTCTGAGTATGGACATCACTACACCTAACGCGCCAGAGCCTGTGCTCATGTTTCTTCTTCTGTAGTACTCTTCCCGACTGCCTGGCGGTCGCTGTTCTAGCGACAGCAATCTACCGGGTGGTGATGACGTGGCGTGTTGCCAGAAGCGCCTCGAATTGTCCAGAGGCAGTGTTCACGTCTAGATGTCGTCCAATTGGGTGGAAAAGAAAAGAAAAACGGCGGCGAGGCGCCTTGGACGAGCTCTATGCTCAGAGGCGATGGCAATCGGAAGAAGAGGAGGCATGCCGCCTCGTGGGAATAAGCTGCCATCGCTTTGATGCATAGATATGATCCTAGCTCTCCGCTCGTTCCTTACTCCATTCTAAAGGCTTGCTATCTTTGGGAGTAAGAAGCATTGATACAATATCGCATCAGACGACAATATACATGTTGCATTGCATCTGTTACTGAATCCTCAGTTAAGTACATCATTGAAGTGCCACAGTTTGGAAGCCTGGTGATCGCGAAGTTCTCGAGCCGTCTTGCCATGACGTTTGCGTTGATCCATATCGCTTTCTCTGGGATCGAAAAATGATCTCTCAGCATTGGGAAGAGAAGGAAGAAAAATAACAATAACTCACAGAATAGTAAAGATAGAGCTCAGGGCATAGAAGGCACCATTGCGATCCCTCCAGAGCCTGGCGAAAATGCGAATAGTGCACGCCCCATAGGGGAATAAGAAATCAACGAGGTAGAGGTTGTCCACCAGCATAAGCTGTGACAAATAGTCAAGACTCTTTTTTGTGTGGTGACGCATCCCACTTTCGATGGAGTCCTTGAACTCAGGGACGGTGCCGATGTTCATGCCCGGTGGCACTGAAACATGGTCGACGATGAATATGAGCGAGTGAAGAGGAGTGATGATCTGGCGGCGATCGCGAATGCTTTCGAAAACAGGGAAGTAGCTTTCACAAAGATTTTCGATAAAAGCGAGCAGTTGGAACCGCAAGGAGGGAGTGAGAGTGACCCCGAGGCTCTTTCGATGACTGTACTGGCGTGATTCCGGCTCACATTCATTACGATGATAGCTGTCCCAGTCTTCCTTCTGGCACTCATGGGAGCAGTAAAACACCGAGCGACAGTGAGAACATTGCTTGGAGGGGCGTCGAACTTGTGGGAGATTCTCAGGCGTAAAGCAATGCTGAGAAAAGAAAGTGGTAAGTACGAATTCAAACAAAAAGTTTAGAGAGTACTCACATGGAGATTATCGCAAACCCGCTCTCCCACACGCTTTCCAGTAACGCCATTATACACTCCAAGGGCGGACGACACGGTCGCCTTGAGGCCGCACATCATGTGTTGGAATTCCTGCGACTGTTCTCCGAGCGATTTAACCAAAGCAGTGGTCATCACCTGGTTGGCAGGGATGAAGGACCCCATCGTACGTTCATAGACGGTGTAAGCAAGGAAGTCCCCGTAAACTTTCAGAGCATACGAAAATTCGGGGTGGGAAGGTGGAAGATTCGTCAAGCACTTGGAGATGAGTGTCAGTGCGCCACCATCGAGAGCGTGGCTAACCTGACGGAGGGGACTGATCGTGCCCATCCCGCAGGTGAAGCAGAACGTGACGATGTATCGCACACAAGCCACGATATCCTCCCAAATTCTGGCATTTGACTCCACCTCGGTCCCACTGGCCTTCGGATGCGCGTTGGCCTCCATCTCGACGCGAGCAATGGAAAGGAGAGCAGATGGAAGAGCGGAAAGGAATGAGTCGGATTTGAAGAAGGCAGCCCAATGGTTTTGCTCCTCGACGAGGTGGAGGGTGAGATCGAGCAACTGCGCCATATAGAGCATTGCGAAGGACGTCGAAACATGCTTTCGAGTGTGGAGATCTGCAATGTTTTCCATTCGGCACACGATTACGCATGCTAATTTCTTCAACTTCGATTTTGAAGCTCCGAGAATGTCGTAGAGCACGGTCTTCCCATCCTCATTGTCGACCAGGGTTTGGAGAAGACCGAGGAGTGGACATAGTGTGCAGGCGGTTACAACCACCAGTCGTCCGTCTGCCCCCTTGCACATCCACATGGAGAGAAGAAGGTCGACGCAAAAGGGGGAAGTTATAATCGCGTCCCGGAGTTCTCGGTGGAGGACGACAAGAGTGAGGATAAGGGAGCCAGTGGGACCAATATAGACGCCTTCCCGGACAAAGAAGTGCGCCCATTGACAGATGTGGGGGATATGGTTGGCGAGGAGACGAGTCGCAGGCAAGGCAGCAGACTCGGTGCCCAAGTTATTGCCAAGTCCGCCACATACAGCAACGATAACAGCTAGAACGTGCATAGCGACTTTGACACTGTTGTTGGGGTCTTCTTTGAATCTGCGAGTTTTGGTCTCTTGATGGCTTGGGATCAGGGCAGGGTCGAGAAGGTGCAATAAGGGGGAAAAGATGGCGGTGTCGTGGTCCTGATTCTCCAAAGCATACTCCGCGAGAAGGTGAATGTCGGCAACTGAGCCTTCTGAAGCTCTTTGAATTAGCTACAAGATAATGGTCAGCCAGCGAAATCCGTATACATATAGAACCTCACTTGGTTTTTTGACTTCGGAGGAGGCATGAGCAACCGTTGGGATTGAGACAGGATTGAGTTTGATTTCGATGGTAAGGTGGTTTTGGGATGAAGGACACTTCAGGTGAATTGAAATGGAAGAAAACGAACACGAAGTACGCACCTACAAACGACACGCCACTCACCCGCCCTTTATCTTAGGCATTCCTTTGTGAATTGAACTTCCGAACTCTTGATTTTGGGCAGGTGAGCTGCCCTGCAATAGAAAGATATTGGTCTAGAGGGGAGCCGACCCCGGCGTCGGCGACCTGGACGCGTCCAATGGTGCTAGAGCTTGAAGAGGCTCGGGCATCTAACGAGCAGATTTTGCATATTTCTTGCACATCGAAGACTCGAGAGATGCATCGATGATTGGTCGCGTTAGGGAGAGGTATGGCAAGAAGATGAGTTGAAACCGATGTGGTTTCAGGGAGGCCAATGAAACCGTGATCGCGCGTCGGGGTCGGGATTGCGCACATGCACATGAGTCATTGATGGATGAGTCTGGAATGCAAATCTGAACTAGACGGTTCGACTGCCATCCTCTTTGCCTATTATTATCTCTGGAACTCCTTCAAATGAGCGTGGAATCGCCCATTTTCGTCCCTGTCCAGCCGACGTCTTCAGGCGGAAACGAAGGTTCCGCTTCTGTGCCTTTGGAGGAAGTTCCCGGTCGGGACGCTGAAGAAATGATGGTGAGTTCTCAGTTTTCATTGCCTGCCCCGTCTCATACCGCCACCGACCCAGAAGAAGGGGATCTATTCGAGATAACTCGCCCCCCTCCCTCCCTGAATTTCAACTGGTTTGCTCCCCAAGGCATAGAATGGTACATCCCGTTCGCAACGAAGAGAACGCGCCGACGATTATCTCGAAATTCTGATAATCAGTTACGGTCCGGCCTCTTGCTTGAGAGTTTATCGGTGAAAACGGCTCAGGTTGTTGAGGAAATGAGAAAGAACGGAGTATCGGTTGATACCACTTACTCAAGGCTTGATTACACGATTCTCCTAGATATCTACAAGTAGTTTATTTCGAGCCAGTTGTTCATTTACAGGTTTATCTTCTCGAGCTCTATGTAGTTCACAATACTAGTAGGCTTTTTGTTTCCACCTTCCAGATTCCAGGCCCTATGGCTTGTACCGGTAGGCAAGTTGTGCTCTTGGCCGTACTGACAGTTGTGCGTCCTTGCGTTTCGTGGCAGATGTCAAAGACGAAAACGAACTCAGCGAGTGGGAGAAGATGAAAGCGATGACAAATTTGGTAATATCGGAGCCTCAGGTGTAGTCGCGAATGGTCAAGACAATCTGAACATCAATGGATGCAGAATACCAATGATGACAGGTTACCGTCATCGAGCGCTGAGAAGATCTGCGAGAGGGAGGTAATCTCGACTTGTCCTGGACGTAACCGGACAGCACTCTAACTTGCTAGAGGCCTACGAATGAACTTGCAGATGAGATGCACGAATGAGAGGGCTCGGTCATGGAGATAAAGCGTAACACTTACCGAGTTGAGAAGTTCTCCCCCTTCCGATTTTTCTGACGGCAGAAAACTGGGGAAGTCCCCCCCGTTCTCCACGAGATGGGTCCCAAAGAGCTTCCTCCATTTGTCGCAGTAGGGTTCCAAACCATCCGCCAATCTGGGTTCTTTGAGCCCATTCTGCGCAGGCAACGAAAGAGGTCAGTCAGCGAGCCTTATATCCAAGATGATAAGCTTTCAATTGTTGCATAATAACAGATATCAGCGCCGGGAATCCTGGGTCCTGGCTAGAACCAGAATATGCAGTTTGCACCAATTGATCAAGCTTCTCCGATCCACCGTTGTGGGTTAAAGCGAGAATTCGTTGGCAACTGAGTTTTGTGCCTTTGTTGGAAGACGAGGGCAGTCGCGATCGGTGCATAGCGATCGAACACACTGTCTGAAATTGACTGACGAGGCTCTCGGGAAAACCATTTGATTCCTCGCACGACACTTCGGGACTGGCACCGGGTTTGCTCATCCCATAGACAAATCTCCGTGAAGCTTGAGTAGCCAGAAAGGACTTTCGGGTCGCGGTCGTGCACGACTAGGCGGAACCAGTCGGCGCCGATACCCGTGATGCTGTCGTGCTTGAACAGCTTGTACGCGCGGCGGATGAGGGTGCCTGCACCTGAATCGGTGAAGAGTTCCTTTTGGAGTCGGCGCTGGTGGTGGCGACAGACGACGATCGGGGGAGGTGGTCCAAGAGTTCCTTGTCCTCGCGGAGCTTGAGCTTGTTACTGTATACACTCCTATGATATGAGCACCGGATTGAAGAGAGAGTCGAAGAGCCGCACCTCGTCCAAATTGATGACGTCGAGCTTTCACCGGTAACATCATGGAGCAGACCACCTTTGACGTTCAAGAAACAATCTTCATCAGCTACAACTGCTTGGCTCATTCTCTGGCAGCAATGTCAGGTCGGTGCTCACGTTGAGAATCCGGCCCTCGTTGCTCTCAGACAAGGTTAGGATGGGAGGGCACAAGCACAGATAGACGCCTCCATGGGGCTTTTATCGATCTTGGTAATCTTCCCGACCAAACCGTACTTGTCCTTGTTGAGGTAGTCAGCTGAGAAGGCCCCAGAGGGGATGCGGCGCGGGTACCCAGCCTCTTGAGGGCAGCGACTAGTTTAAGGTTCTCTTTCATGAAGACTCGGCGAGCGATTTGTAAGATTTCTAGGGTCTAAGAGGTGAGCCAGGAATGAGCTACCGTGCTCTAAAGGTCTGGAAAGGCGCAACTGTGACCCAGATTCTATCTTATAGTCAGGAATGCGTTCTCAACAATCTTGTTCCAGCACTGTGCAAAATGACAGGGCAAAGGCTGACCCTATACAGGAGAGAGTTAGCTCGTCGAAACGATAGTTTTGTCGGTCATACGAGGGAGGAAAGGAGCAAGGATGCATGTGCTACATGATCCTTGCGCTTTGCCTGGGGGGCAGCGGGCCGGAACGCCATCATGGGCAGCCGGCGCCTGAGAGGCGAGCCAGTCAAGCCACGTAGAAAGAGAGGGAACCCAGCGCTGGAGTGAGTTCAGCGCGTAGGAGAGAAGAGAGTCGATGAAAAGGATATATGCTTTCATCGACCAGAGAAAGGGGGGGGGTCGCCCTAGATCGCCGGCGCTCATCTTGTCAAGCGACGTGTGGAGAATCCACACATCCACCAAAGTCAAACAGAACGGCTCCATCAACTTTGATAGCAGCAAACTTGGCACATTGAGAAGGGTGGGACGAGGAGAAGACTCGAAGGTGGCGTTCGAACTCCCGCTTGGTGCCAATGTCTGTAGGTGTGTCAATTGGACAAGGGATAATTATGACGGTAAAAATGTCCGCTTCCAAGTGGTGTGAAACCGTGATTCTCGGCTTCCAGGACTGTGTGCTAGAGATATTGGAAGCCTGACTCGCCCTTGTAAGAAAGAGGTTGAACCTTTTTCAGGAGGTTCTCAAGCACATTTCCTCATCAAGATGATTGAGAAAAACGATGCAAGCTCTATGCCACCAGTTCAGTGGCTTGGATCGAGTAAGCTGATTATCTACAAGCGAAATCTACTCTTTTCCCTATCGAGAAAGGTGTAACTAGACAAAAGTTGTGTATGCGAATGTACATATCCTCAAGAAGCAACATATAGAATCGGAGCTAAGTTCACTAGGATCGCCATCCCATTGTCCTTCCCCGGTCGCCTGTTCTTTAGAACTCTTTGATCGGTCCTCAGACTTGCAAGGTTGGAGAAGTTTGACAAATTGGACATAGCGTACCGTCAAATCAGAGATCCAAGAGGCGAGGAGTAAACTCTTCAGATCTCTGGATGTCTTCACGGCCCTTCGAATTTCGAACCAGGAACGAAAGGGACGGCGAGCATGGGCTCTCGTCACGAAATTGAATGCTTTGTGACGCTACGTCTCAAGTCCATTGTATATTTGTGCGAGTGGTAGTTGCTGACAAGCCGTGACAAGCCGAGTTTGCTGCCATACTTGAAGGATTGTGCATACTTGCTTGATAGGGCCGAGGTCCAACCGGCGCCTCAGGTAGACCGGGCAACTGAGTGGGCATTGGGTACACTCGTGGGGGGAGTGGCAATGGTGCTGGTTCTACTGCCTGGGACGCCACCTGTTGCTGCACAAGATTCCATAAGGTGTCAAACCGAGCCTTGAGTTCGTTGTACTCCCCCCGCGTAACATACTTAAGCTTATCCCTGTTGAAACGACGATAATGGATTGATGGAACTAGACTTTGTGAAGTTGAACGTACGCTGGTTCAATGATATGCCATTGGCATTTAGCCTGCTCTCCTCGGCGGCTACAAGAGGTACACGGTTGAATTCTATGATCTAGTCAGAAAGGTCAATCAGCTTATTTCGACAGTTGGGCGCACCGGTCGCACTTGATCTTGCGTCGTTGGCATTCTAAGATTGTGCGGATAAATACACAAAAGAAGGTTCAAGTGAGTGGCCGTATGAAGGAGGAAAAACACAGCCGTGCAGTAAGCGGAGTCGGGGAAGAGTTAGAGGAAGGCAGCAGATTTAGTCAGTCACTGATACCATCGAGTTGAAAAGGGAGTTGCTTACCAGTACAGCTCAATGCCTGCCTTCTACGCTTCGTCTTTGGTCTCTTCACTTTGACAGTGACCACCGCCTCAGATTCAATGGAGTCAACATACTCGCTATCTTGCTGAGGGCTCCGGCTGGGAGCTGACTGCACCGCCTCAAATTCAACTGCTTGGTAGCTTTCTCTATTGCGCTGAGACTGGTGTCGATGAGTAGCGAGTATTTGAGCTACAGAGGACGTTGAATACGTAGGCTGTCCACGGAATGGCGGAGGAGGGAAGGTATACGAGCTGGGCTGACCGGAGTCATTAGGTAGTGGTCGAGGGATATGAAGCGGTCGGATGGGGGGCAGCGAGGCTCGAGTAGGCGTCGCGACATGGGATACAAGTCGACAATTGCTGAGTGGACACTTTTTTTCAGCCATTTCATAGTGCCGATTCGTTACTGAGGGCTGACCTAGGTCCGACATTGACTGCCTGGGCCTTTCAGCTTTCTAGGTCTGACCTGTGGCACAGCAGGAAAAGACTATGTGAACCGACTTGAAGTGATTTTGAAGGTGCAGGCGGAAGAGGAAGTTTGTCGAACTATCAGGGTCTAAAAATTAAGATTATACCGGAACGGACGTTAATGCGGAGAGAAAAATTTCGTACCCGGCTGCGATTGAATCGTCCGAAAAACAGTGTATCCTGCTTCAAGTTACCAAAGGTCAAAGCTGTCTCCTCTGTTTCAATTGGGGGAGGAGGCGAAGGCGAAAGAGATAAATAAATATAAATATTACATAGTATACCAGTGTGGAATTACAGATATATTTGTGATTCTGTTACTTCGAAACGATGTCTTTACACTCTCATTTTGAAACAACGGCATGCCATACTTGGTCTACAACCTTCCTTTCATTTAGAAGCCACTTATCCAACTCAAAACGGATGGCACGCCACTCTATATCTTGGACGAACAAAGCTGAAGTGGCACGGTGGCATCAGGAGCTGAGCGAATATTATGCCACTCAGGCTCGCCTTCCTCAACCTCTCCTCCCCTTGTATTTGACTTTCCACATCTATCACCATGTCTTCAACTCCTACCGATATCCCAGTCGAACTTGCGGATAAAATTGTCAAGAGCATCGAACATCTGGCCCCTCTCCGCTCGGTCTCCCTGGTTTCGAGACACTTTCTGTCTCTTTCACGGAGGATCATTTTCTCTAAGATCAAAGTGGAGAACAGCCAAAAGCTTCAATTATTAGTAGAGCTGCTTCAATCCAAGTACTGCTCCATACCAAAGGCCATTGATATACTGGAGCTCCGGCTGCACGACAGAACTTGTCTCAACCCTCACAATCGCAGAGCCATCCGACGGCTAATGGGGCGAGTTAACTTCATACTCAACAACATCCAAGTTCGCACATCAGTGACCATGGATTTCGAATGGGCGATCAACGCCTATCCTGGCTGGGTTACAGACTACTACGTCCCCAGTCAAGTGCGGTTTAGTCCAATTGGAGTGTGGTCTACCCTTCGCCAGCTGTCTATCAATGGACACCACTCCCGCTTCTTTGATCTAGCTGTGGCCCTTTCCCAGCTAGCTTTGCTGGAATCACTAGATGTCTCAGCCATTTGGAAGAACGAGGACATCCCAGTTGGAGGGAGCTTGTCCCCCCACCTTCGAGAACTCGAGGTGTCCGACACCAGTTTGGTTTTACTGGGTTGGATCACCTCTCTTGCCCTGCGGGGAGTACCTTGTGACTCCTTGAAAACTCTCAATGTCGAGGCCAACTCTAACTTCGTCACGGACTTTTTTCACTTGGCGCTATTCGCTCAACATTTCGGAGCAATTCTGAGTGAGCTATCGTATGTTCACCAGAGCGGCTATGGAAGGTACGGTTGCTTCAGCCACTGTGCATTACCTGATTGTCGCTAATTGATATATTCATTGATAGAATGGGGACTATATATACCATATTTCACCAACCTCGAATGGATAGCACTTTGGGTGCGACCAATTGATACCCTGGCCAGATATCACACATTCCTCCGCCAATGGTTCTTGAAGTTCAACTCAGAGAGGCTAGCGGTCGTTGTCATTATGCACAGGAACTGGTGGTTCGATTGCCGAACCGAAGTACTGTGCATGTGGAGTCTCGAGAATGAGGCTCTTACCACCCCCAACGACCTTCATTTAGTCACCATCCTGTCCGAGGTTGACGAACTAGCCCCCGAGTCCTCCCTATACGATGCGGCCGAAGGCACTTTTCTCAATGAAGGCGAGGAAGCAGAGCTATATGAAGACGAAGTTGAGGCGTACGAGGGAGAGGTGTATGACGATGAGGCGTGCGATGAAGAGTATGCGGAGGGATTGTTATCCGTCAGCGAAATCAACCAGCGTCTCAATTGGGCTAACGAGATGACCAGCGCTCTGCCTTGCCGTCTGGTGGATCATAACAACGAAGAAGAAGAGCTAGACGAAGACGATGTTCAAGTTCAAGTTGAGGCGCACGAGGGAGAGGTGTATGACGACGAGGTGTACGATGAAGAATACCCGGCGGGATTGTTATCTGCCAGCGAAATCAAGCAGCACATTCTTGATTGGGCAAACGAGATGACCAGCGCTCCGCCTTGCCGCCTCACAGATGATATCTCGCAAACCCGGAATAGCAACGAGCACAAAGGAGGCACCTCTGGGGATCATGAAGTTACGCACATGCCCTCCCTTTTCGAGTAGATATTTTTATTTTGTGACTGTATGGTATACTAAGCGAGTCTGGTTGACCCAGACAACAGTTCTCCACCGAGTCATGTTTTCGCAACTTCGACTGATAAAATGTTTATAATGGTACCATATGCAGCGTGTGGATGAGCTGGAATTCGAATGTAGCATCACGGGTGACCAGGCGTAAACATTCTGACCAATTTATCTGCCGCAAGGTCGCAAGGATCAGTCATACTGCAATAGGGCTTAATATGATTCGACCTGCATATATTGTAAGACCAGGCCTGAGGCAGATCACCTGCAACATTAGGGCAGTAAGCCCAAGCTATGCCTATGCGAATCAAGGAACTAGTAGAAGGTACCCCTGTACGGTCATTACGCACTAAATAATGAAAAGTTCGAACAATCGGACGCCCGGTCGTGAACGAAAGAAAGATTGACACTACAAACGTTATTTCAGGCTACGTAGTCCTTGTCGCGATGGATCATCTGGCTAGAAACACTGACCCGCTGTGTATGGCTGAAGTAGATCTGAAAAGAAAAGCGGCATGACATGGGTTCCATTCCACTAACAATGGGTGCCTACCATGGAAAAAATCCAGGCCGTCTCCCGTTGGCCAAACGCGTGCATGACCTCCTCATGTTCAGCGAAACGAATATCATGACGCCCGTGTTGCGCTAGACGCGTTCGTTATGTGAGTATCTCCTAAAACCTCTCAATAGCAAAGTGGTACTGACTTTGTCATGCCGAAACCAGGGGCCGCTCGATCTCTGAGCCGGTAAGACAAGCTTACAAAACGCCATTCGATCGATTCGGACACAGAGGGACTGTGGAGCACGATTCGGAGGGCCATAGTCAGCTTCTCAAACACAAGATCTAGGGCTAATAACAGGTGAGTTTAATTCACCATGTCAACAAAACACGAAGCCTCACCTTCGTCCAGTCTCGCAATCTGTCACGAAACGATTTGGAGGACGACATCCAGGAATCAAAATTCCAGCAGACTCTGAGCACTTGACCACATGTGTACGAAGCTCGAGAGCGGTGCACTGACATTGCCGCTTGTTTGCGACTTATCGAGCAGGGCATCTGCTAATTCGGATGAGACTTCGATCAGGCCTCTTTGGATGTCTTGAAGGGATGTCAATAAGCTTACCTTCAATGGAGTGTACTGTCCGTACGTCGACGTGCGAAATTCAACGTCGGTAGGTCACAAAAAGCCGTATACTTGCATTGACCTGGAAGTCCATTCAAATTTTCAGTCCAGCGGCATGTGGTGTTGAAGCTCGGTGGGTACGATCCGACTTGCCGACGGCCAGGTCAGCATTTGAACGCAGTGGTTTCGTCCAGCAAAAACCGCAACGCGCTAATCCGTTGGTGAGAAGTGTAGGATGCCTCCCTTTGGGCCCGACGGAGAAGTGAGCGACGAGAGTGCACAGGTTCGGTTTCGTTGTCGTCTCATCGGTGGACTCGCCGCGGGCATCGGCTCTGTGCAATCCCCAGAGAGTTTGGGGCAGGCGAAACGGGGTGGCGAGGCAAAGGTTGATAGAGGAAAGAATAAGAGAAAGAGGGAGAGGAAGAAGGCTCCTCCGAATCCGAATCAGTTGAATTTGTACAGTTGTGCGAGCGTGTGAGTGTGTGTCAACATTGACCGCATCCCTGTGATTCTTCCGCCATAAAGCTTCCAGATCCGCCACCCCCCAGATAGACATGTGCCAGGTCCGCCAGCATCATGTCCAGACGTGGCCCAGCAACCTGATCTGGTCGCTCGCTCCGGTATGGGTAGACGTCAAGATCTTGAGAGCGACCAGATCTTGAACCGACATACCATATCTGCAGCCCGAATTTTCACTGATGTCGCTCGTTTTTTTCTTCTTCTAGAACTCAATCAATGTTCAGAGTGTGCTTGGAGTACTTTTGTTGAGCATTGCGGCTGCTGCAGTTATTTTGAAGGTCAACCGTAGCTGGAAATGATAGGCTTCCTACTCACGAAGACAGGCCCAACGTGCTGCACATCGCGGTATTGGCCATGCTTCTTCGCTGGCACTATGCTTCCGCATGCTCGTGAACAAATTATGACGCAGATTTCATCTAGGTTCGGACCGCATGCTATACTTGACCATGTTCAAATGTTGATTTGCTTTATTGCACTTGTCCTTGCTAGAGCCCATCGTCAACAGCACACGCCTCCGTCGCCACTTCCATAGAGTCTCATATTATCTCTACAACTCTCGTAGCCCAGCAAGCGTCGCACGAGCGACTGTGGCATGGTTACTGCAGAAGAAAAAAATATTGCCCACCCAATCTGGTGATAGCCATACTCAGACGTTTTGATATTAATGTGCATTCAGGAGTCTTTGGTTCATATATTTCCACGTATTAACCACCACAAATTTCACGTATCTGTCTGTGATAATTTCACTGGTCCACAGTCTCTGCCTCATACAAGTACCCAAGGATAGGGTCCTTGGAATAGTAGCCGGTGAGTTTCAACAAGCGGTATGGTTAATGTCCCGGGTACGGTTTATATCGGGGCTGACCAGAATTTTTGGGAACACCCCTACATGAAGAGGTGGTACGGCCTGGTACAATTCCAAGATTTTGAGATTATTAGGTTCGATCAAATTGTGGAGAGGGTTTTAGACACACTTTCGGTAGCTCTCATGGCGGGTTTCTTTGTTTCTACCATACAGGCTCTAGGTCCTTGATGAAACCCGTTTTCAACATCTGTCAGCCAGTCTCCGGTTCGGAGCGTGGTAGTGGGGCTGAATGGGACATAGCATTAGCGACGATATATAGATTAATTGTCAGAACACCGAGGGTATACCTATTAGTGTGATCCTGATTGTTCCCTGCGGAGGTACTAGATGGGCAAGATCTGTCTTCGACTACAGATTGGTGTATGGTGTGAGAAGCTGTGTGGGGAGCCCTTCGGATACGTACTGCCCGGTCGTACCGTTTAGGTGGTCGATTATCGATATGCGAACCGTCGAAAGGCTTGGAGGTAGTTGTACGAGGATCTCCGACCTAGGAGACGGAAAGGGACGATAAGACTTACAGGTTGTACAGTCATGGCGTCAAAATGCTTACTTGTTTGTGGATGAGCCTAGGGGGTGTAGTTGTTTGTCCATCGGTGAATTGTATAGCGCCGTTCGTCGAGTAGCACGCTATTCTAGATATGGTGGGTTCTCCTGGGCTCGAAATTGTATTTTCAAAGCTGTTCCCTGGATAGGTGTTCACTGGGTTCGGACCCCAGGATTCAGGTAAGAATTCAGGTATGGCTTTGTATCCATGGCTGGTTTGTGGAGTATTGGCGCTCGATATCCTTGTGGGATAGATGCTAGTAGACGCAAATGAACTTGAAGGCGTGGGGACGAGGCACGTTGCACTCGCTGCAAGCTGAATGTTTGGGGTATGCAATTCTGGCAGTTGGTCGAAGTGGCGCGTCTGAGGATTCTTAACGAGAATAGCCCGTGAGTAGTTCGATAGGTGGATGATCTTATGTTTGTTAATGATTCTTACCGTGTCGATGGCATTCTGGGAGCTCGGGATACTGTCCGTAGAATGTGTGGGGGTGTTTGCTAAACCATTGGGGAGCACCGAGGGAACGTAGGCTCCACCGAAGGATGCGTCAGAAGAATCATTAGAGATTTTGAAGACACCCATCGGCGACATTTCCTGAAACTCCCTGTTGACTCTGGGCATGTTTTAGGTCGACGAATGTTGGACGGGATAAGCAACTGGGTTACTCTGTCCTTGAATGCGACGGAACACGTACCGGCATTCGTCTGGCAACCCTTCAATTACGGCGGTGTTTGTTGTACTGGGGCATACATAACGCGTAGCGCTAGCTGATGCATGGGGTCCTTTTGTTTCCTCACTGGCTTCCGTTTGACAAGAACTACTGTGGTAATACGTGGATAGTATGTCGTTGCGTTCCTGGGGCTCGACAGGAAGTGAGAATCTGCGGAGTTGCCAACGTCAGTCGGGGGATCTTAAGATATGGGGTATGGATACGATGGCGTGAACTTTTCATGAGGTGCAGAGTTGGGGAGACCAACTTCTGGCACGTGTATTGGATGCGGTGGGAGTGCTTCAGGCTCGTAAACGACCTATCGATGTGCATATTGATATTTCTATTTCTCAGTTGTGGTAAGTCAGAGATTTTTGGATAGAGACTTACCCCGGAGATGAATCCTGAATGGTAGATAGAATGGGATGAGTGGAAGACAGCGCTGTATCTGTGATTAGCGGTCATCCTTCGGCTCGCTTCAATAAATTATACACCTTCTCCTAAAGATCCGAGGCGTTGGACACTTCTGGTGACAAAAAAAGAGTGGATCTTACGTGTCTGCCTGGTATAACTGGCCAGGTCGATGGAGCACCGGGTTGGGTCTATCAGTGTAGTTGGATAGCATGTGAGGCGGGGGTTTTGAGCCTACGTCAGGCTAGCAATACAAGTTGGATCCGTGGAGACAATCGGGGTAAGAAAATTAGGGCATACACTATATCTCCAGTAGGGTGATTTGGGGAGGTGGAGGCATTGGTCCGATATCACACAACGATTTTGTGCAAATCTGTGACCCCTGTCGCGATTTGTCTCTGACGCGATGCGTGTTTCGACCCAAAAGTGAACAACTTAGCCATTTGAGCCTTATTCGATTGCTAACGGGTAAGTAAGCTACAAATGACGGCCTGCGATTGGCGGCCTTGTTTGATATTGCGAGGTGCCTCTTTCTACTCCATAAACTTTCGTGCTACCCACACCCTTCCTGAACTCATCCGAGACCGATTGGTGATGCATGGAACTTCTGACCAGCTATAGCCCTTCATGATGGTCATCCGTGGGCCCAGGACTCTTACCCGAGACCGACCTACAGAGGCTGCAGCTGCCATTTTTCTGCGTCCTTTATCCGCCTCGAATGTCGCCATCCAACCAAATTGACGCTTGCTTTTTCCTAGGTTCATCTCGAACCCTCTCAGCCTTTTCTGCTCATCCCCTTGAGCCCTTTGCATACCTCCCTGCCTGCCTACCATTGCTCATCCGGTGAAGGCCCTATAGCTTGCTGAGGCAACCCCCGGGGAACGGAGCAGCAAGGAATTGGAAGGAGTCACAATCGTTCAGCCAGTTGATTTAGCCGAGTTGATCGCTGCGTAGCTCTTGCCGTAGCCACTCACCTCAGGTTACCCACTATGACGAGAACGAAGAACCCCGAAGAAGGAAAGCAGGCTCTACACTGCGTTCAGTCCCTCGACACGGGCAATCTTCTCAAGCGAGTTGAGTGTCCCTACCAAGGTATGCGTGTACCTTGACACTGTCCTCTAATTGACAGATATTTGCGGAGTATCGCAATTATCATATCACATTACTCAGCACTTGCACCATCCGCGTCAGGCAGTTCATGGGCTCTTGAGCTCGCGCCTCCTTTTGATGGACCCCAGTTGGTCCTGTCGTGAGTTTCATCCAACCCTGTTCTAGGGAGATGTCATTTGGAAGGGGTGGAGTGACATCGAGAGCAGTTGGAGGGAATTTCATCGCAGCTAGCCGTGTTTTGTCTCTGTTGTTCTTGTTTCGTTCCCTTGGCTTTTCCATTCATCAGGCCTTCGAAGAGGTAACGCACAGAAACCTGGCAGAGGATGCCAAAAGGCTGTGGGTGTTGAAATTTGAGGCCGGAGGGTGGCGAGCGTCGAGGCATGAGCATGGACGAGCACCGGCTATGACAGTTCTCGTCGGAGACATCAGCCTGTTTAGAGCATTTCATGTCAACATAAGAGGTTAGACCAAGGTTAGACAGTTGGGAAACGTTTGCATCATGATAGTAAAGTACTATGAGCAGCTTGGCATTACGGTTACTTCGAATACTCAAGACTAGCGACTCCGTAGAATGTTAACAATCCATGGCTCGATGTCATTCCGAGCCATCTCTGGCGTGACTCCTGCGCGTACGAAGTGGCGAACAATTTCGTCTCTGCCAACGGGATAAGGGCCCGAATATTGGTCAATGTCCGGAGGAGACCGAGGTTTGAGGTGGAGTTCTGTCATTATTTGTGCGTACAGACCTGGAGTCGAAAATACGGCTTTGACGGACGTCATAAATTGGCAGCGGTTACTCTCAGACAACCATTGTCTAGCCGGCGGTGCCCTGTGCTTCTTTCTGTTTGGTATATAGGGTTGTAATCGAGCAACTAGCCGATTTGCTCGAATGTCGGACATGAGTAGACACTGGTTTTTGTCTTGACGAACACTCCGGGGACATGACAGTGGATATGCGGTGTAGTATCGAGACCAGGCCTCCACGGAGTCGTTCAGCAAGGGAGTTCTCAGGCTGATACCTGGCTGACCAGCACCAGACTGAATGTGTGGAACGTTGCTACCACGGCCTTTCGGTGTTGTGGCTTGAGGTATTGCCCGTTTTTGCGAGCTAATTGGACGTTAAGACATGTTAACCAGCACCGACGAGCGCATTGAGCTTACCTGCTGGGTTTGACCCAAAGAGTACTCGAGTCTGTTCTAGGTTTCGTTGAGGTCTCCCCACTGGCACGGTACTGTGGTGTGGTCGGCAACCCCGTTTTTCCATTCTGCGCAAGCTCGTACCCAGAGTTGGGTGTGTGGCCCAACTCCGTGTTGCGTATAATTGACGAAAAGCTTGTACGTTTGCTGAGGGTAATATGAGCATGCAAACACGCAAACAGAGTCCTTGCACACTCACCGTAGGGTGGGTTGATGCACCGGACCCAAATAACTCAGAGCATCCACGTTCATCCTTTTGCCTGGACCAGTATTCATGTCCTGCCGATTTCGTCTTTCTATCCCCAGCTGTGCTGGCACCAGACCTGTGAGATCCAGTTTGGACAGGAGGTCTGCAGGAGCAGACGTGGATGGATGGTACCGTCTGTTTGGAAGTCAACGTAGTAGGGCATGAAGAGAACGTTGACTACCTACCGCATCGCATTGCCTGAATCAAGCTCGCTATAACTCTTCGTCGGTGGTCCGAAAGGATCGTATTGAACAGAGTGTTTATGTGGCCATGGCACGGTACCTGCTTGGTATAGAGTACCCGTGCTTGCACCGTAAGATTGCTGTTGAAATGGGCGAAGTTCTCCTGGCAGCATGGCCGCGGATTCCCGTGAGATACTGCACCAACGCGTGGCTACATGAATACAGACAGTGGCTCTGGAAAGAAGATACTTACAGGTGCGTATGTTGCTGGCGGGAATCACAGACAGCAGTGGCAGAAGCAGACTGAGGGTCACTGTGTTGTGCACCGACAAGTCCCTGTTTTTGCTCAGTCGCGCTGGCCAGTAACGCGTAAATTTCCGATTCAATGTGCTTCATGCTGGCTCGGTTGGACTCTAACTTCAGCATCATGAGTTGCATCTCGGCTAAGAGTTTGATCTTCTCTGCCTCCAGCTTTCTGTGCGTCTTCCATTGCTTGGCGACAGCTGAGGACGACACTAAAGGATAGGTGGAGTAGCCAGTATGTGATGCCAGTGATGAAGGCATGCCACTCTTGTTTGATGAGCTGCAAGTAGAAAATAGGTAAGGCAAAGAAGGTGATCCAGCCAAGAACCTTGGGATTC
The DNA here is from genome assembly GCA_004126415.1 of Candolleomyces aberdarensis. NCBI lineage: Eukaryota > Fungi > Basidiomycota > Agaricomycetes > Agaricales > Psathyrellaceae > Candolleomyces > Candolleomyces aberdarensis. The sequence goes on along the minus strand of SDEE01000522.1, from coordinate 2,038 downwards.
CCGCTGTGTTATATGAGCCTATTTCCGTCAGAAGGGCAACAATGATCTACCCTCTGCCCAAACTAGTAGGCATTGCTATGAGTGGGGTTGTTGCGTGCTGTGCTTCCGGCATCTGCAGCCATCACTCCGGCCGCTGTTTTCCGCTGCTGCTCTGGAATTCGCCGGGGAACGCATCGCCGGCCACTTCGCACAGGTGACTTGTTTCTCTCTCGTCTTCGTGGGGTTCGTCAGTCGGGGGCTGGCCTGGGGGCTGGCCTGGGGGGTCCAGATCTAAATTTTTACTAGGGTGACAGAGGTTTTACTAGCGATGTTGTGTAATTTGCAGCAGGAACGGAGCAATATCATGATTGGAAATATATGACTGGCGACATAAGATACCCATTAGGGCTGGAATACTGGTATAGCGTCTGCTTCTTGATAAAGCCGAAGCTGTCTGGAAAGGTGGCGTGAGCATTGAGGCTCATGGTAGAATATTTTGCGCTGAGCAGCACTTGTGAGGACCGTCACCGGACGATAGTCAGCGAAAGGCAAACACATTAATAACAAACCCCCTTCTCACCCTCAGTATAAGTGTTACAAGTAATTGTCCCTGGAGAACCTTCCAAATTGTGCGCCTATAGCCAGGAAGGAATGTATTTGGCGCTGTGGAGGGTTCCAGACTTCATTTCATACATAATGTTTGAGCTTGATTTGTATGCCTAGCGCGCCACCCCATTCGTTCCGATACAACACTCAACGCACTCTCACGGGCCTTAGAGGTTCTCTATAACAAACTTGGTGTTTTCGTCGACCGCGATTTTGGATGCAAACAGCCCTACCCTACTTGCTTTGCATATACTCCCCAAACCATACCAGACCTGCTCGACACAAGGACCTTGCGGACCCTGAACCTCTTCATGACAATTGCCGAAGATGAGCATAGCAGCTCGGTTCTCCAGCCTGACGCCCTGGGTAAACGTTGCACATATTCCAGCAGGCACGCTCGCCAACCAACGCAGTAATATTGTTGGCGTAACGAACATCAGGACATCCCAAGATTCGAAGAGGGACAACAGCCATCTTGTTGCCGACGCTGGACGCCGAAAGCTTCGACAACAATGGAGTCACCGGTGAAGCCAAGTTTGCGAATGCCCTGCCCAACTACCATGTTCACCGTGACATTGACATTGGCCGGTTTAGTTGCGACCCCGACCATGCGAGTTGTCTAGTCGTCCAACAGCAAGTTATCTTTGAATCTAGGGAGCTTGGTTTGCCGGGGTCTCGCAAACCTCGACGGGAAGAAAGTTCTTCATGTCACCAACATCGACCAACGGCATATCGGGTCCTTCAAGGTTGTTTTATACTCTGAACGGTGTATGTTAAGAGGTATAAATTCGAAAGCTTACTAAGGCTGTACGTACTGCGCTTGAAGTATATTTTGTCGCTCATTCTTGACCGTTGTACTCCTGTACTTTCAATCAATGGGTCTTAGAAGTCTTGGTAGGGTGTGTCTTGAGGGCCTCCCGGTAGCCAAAGTGGACGATCTGTACATGAACACCTTTGGCGAAGGCGGCGGGCTTGGCTTGGTTCCAAAGCTAGCAAGTGTTCCTGAGATACATCACAGCCTCCGCAGGGTTTCTGGGAGTGTAGAATGCAGTCGTCCAGGCTGGAGATGCTTGAGTACTGGGAGAGGTATGAAGAGTGGACATAGAGTCACATACCTTTGACGTTGACCTGCTGGTTGTGAGCAGGCCGATCAGAGGAGCATAAACCCTTGCATGTCTCGAGCCCAGCTCTTGAAGGGAGTCGGCTGTCCTCCAGGGCCTTTAGGAACCGCCTGTTCCGTCCCACCATAGCACCTGGGCCAGCCGATTAAGTGAATCTGGTGCAAAATCGACGGTAGTTAGCGTCTTTCGCTGGTGCACCACCACGCTAGCTACCGTCCCCCTTTTGGGGGAAGTGGTGCACCCAATCTGCACCACTCCGTGTCAAACGCCATGCCAACGCTGTCATCCAGTTGTCAAAACTTAAGAACTTAAGAACAATGTAGAACTTAAAA